>JAVIWB010006601.1:0-119475 GCA_031893035.1 Dermolepida albohirtum
TTTTGCCTGTAAAAGTATCGAACTGCATCGAATGCAGATGCAACAATACAGTTCGTTCATAGTACAAATATAGAAACAACATAGCTCTAGCTCTAGCTGGTAGCTAACGTCCCATAAAATATTCATCATCCAAAAAAGAATGCATGCACAGCTCTCCTCTCTAAATCCAAAAACATGCTGCTACGTTGCCACATGTAAATTGATGAATTATGCAAAAAAAGGGAACAACAATGTGTCAACGTATTAGAAAAAAAAAAAAACGTAATGACTTAGAACAGAAGGAGATTTAAAAAAATTCTCCTTTTTTTATTATGAAAGAGATCATGTAGTGATCGAGAATGATAATAGAGGTCGCATCTGAAAGATGAAACGTCAAAAAATATAACCTCACTTTAAGATCCAACCTCTATACCGACATGATAGTTCATTTTTTATTATTTATGGGACTTTCTAAACACGAAAGACAGACAGAAGCATTTTACACCACTTTAAAAACAATTAAAGTAAAAAAAAATGAAAAATATAAAACAAATCAATTAAAATCGAAATTAAAAGGTAACAAAAAACACAGAATTATTCATCATTTCTTTTGGCTAATTACCGATGTTCGCCGGGATTTAAATGAAGTTTGCTGCGGAACAAAAGAAAAAAGAAACGCTTTTAATAATGTCAGTTGAGATTAGTTCTGCCGCACTGTAGAAACATTGTGCTTTTTTTAAATTTATTTTCATCACATGTTTAGTTGTCGATCTTTTTAATGTCGCAATTCAAATTAAATTACATACATCATAGTAAATTAATATAAGTAAAGAGAGATTAATTTGTGTGTGAAATATTAAAAAAAATGTATAAAACAATATTTCACTTACTGATTATGATGATCAAAATGACCAATCCAATAACACCCATTATTATCATCATCTGGAATTAGAAAAGTGTATATTATAGGTTATGTTAGGTACTTAAATTTCATCAAATTAGTTAATTAGAAGTAACAAGGTTTTTCGACGGTTCTATTGAAACTATTAGGTGTATCTATACAGTTATCAGTGTACACTGCCAGTCATATTTATTTGCCCACCCCAATTTTATGTGTTTCCTGAAATACGGATTATCTTTCGAAAAATCTGTATTATAATTATTCAACAATATTATTAGTGGAAGTAATTCCATATGAATTTCTACGAAAATCTTAAATTGTTTATGATATATCGTAAAGGTGTCATAAATTGGAAAAATACCATAAATATTATATAGGCTAATCCCTACAGTATTAACAGTTTTACCTGCATTTCCGAAAGGTATTACCACTATTGTGTTATTGTACTAACTAATTACAATATTAGGATGTGTTATTCAAAAAGGAAAATAAATTTTATGTCAGTCATCGTTCATCTTTTGTTGAGAAAACAGTGAAATAGAGAGTTATTGTGAATATTTTAATGCAATGCCGAAGACGAAGGAATTACCCATTGAAGTACGTGCTATGATAATTGCTTATCATCGTACGGGTAAAAGTAATCGCGAAATTGCAAAAGAATTACGATTAAATCGCAGAACCGTTGATTACAACGTTAAAAAATTTTAAGAAAGTGGTAGATTTTCCAACAAAAGATCTGGACGACGCAAAGCGACGACATCTGCAGATGACCGGCATCTAATACGGATAAGTAGACGCGATAGGCGAAAAACAGCACCAGAAATTGCTGCTGAAATGAATAGAGCGCGTGCTAAACCAATTAGTGTGTCCACCGTACAAAGAAGGTTAAGGCAAACGGGTTTATACGGAAGAATTGCTCTGCGAAAACCACTACTACGAAAGCAAAACAAGATAAAACAACTAAATTGGGCTAAAGAACATAAGAATTGTGTTTTGGTGGAAGATCTGTAGGCGATCTCGTCAAAATTGAGGGAATCCTAAGAAAAGAAGGCTACAAGAAAATTTTAGAAAATAACGCGGTTCCTTCAGGACTAAGGATTCTTGGCGAAAACTTTGTATTTCAACAGGACAACGATCCGAAACACACTTCTATATTGTGTGGCGATTACTTGCGTCAACTAGAAGAGCAAGGGCAAATCTCTATAATGGTATGGCCAGCTCAAAGTCCTGATCTGAACACAATAGAGCTTCTGGGTGTGCACATTGATGAGAGCAAAATTTAATAATAATTAGTGATAAAGTTTTTATATAAGAAAAATCTAACTACTTTATGTTTATTTTACACTATTGGTATAATAAATAAATTTTCAGTACACATTTGATAGTTTAATAATTTTGGCTAACACTAAGGGTGGGCAAATAAATATGACCGGTAGTGTATGTTGTTTCTGCAAATGAAAAGATTCCTGTTGGAATTGTAAATTTTCCATACACAAGATGTTAAAACGGTCTTAACGGTCAGTTGGTTGAAAGACGAAGGACCCTCTTTACCTAATAAAATAAGCAATTTAAATTTTTTTGAAATGTTAGAGGGCTTTTCTTTATTAACTATCTTCATGGATGTAAAACAACTATCACAGAAAAGAATTCCAATATTTTTTCAAACCCCGAAAAGGAAAATTCCCCATTTGCAACAAGAAAAAAATTATTTTTCGACAAAAAGACGCAGGAATTCAAAAATGTGTTCAAACTCCATCAAATTTCGCTTCTGCTAACTCCCTTTTTGTGCTAACGTTTAAAGTCTTTCTGAACAGATTCTTTTGCGAAATGGAGAAACAATTGCAACCACAGAGTTCACGGAAAATACTTGAGAAACCAGACAATAATAAATAAAGACCAATATTGAAATTTAAAAAATCATTTTTACATCGTTAGGATGAATATTTTCCGGATTTACTTCCTTTTCTTCCTTAAGCCTAAAGTCTTTCTGATCAATTGCTTGGCACTAAAAAAAATAAAATCGGTTCCATCAACTGGGATGGTTATGACATCTGTGGCAATGAAATGAAATGGAAAATTTCCGTTTGCAACCGGAAAAAAATTATTTTTCAACGTGAAGATGTGACTGCTCAAAAGAATATTTTGAAGTGGGAAACAGTGAGCATACCAGGTGTACCGGAAAGTCATATGTCATTTTATTTTACTGACATCAAGTTTCAAAGCCATACATGTTATATTTTGCGAAAGTAACACTGTCATAGATTTATACCTCTTTGAAAATGTCGAGTACCGTGACTGAAAAAGTGCATTTGCACCATGCATTACCTTTTTTATTTAATCAAAAGGAAAAAGCCGCTGAAAGTTATCGTGTGCTAGGCGAAACTTGGGGTGAGCATGCTCCAACCATAAAAACATGTAGTTCAAAAGTGATGATTTCGACAAAGTACGTTCTGGCAGACCGAAAAAGTTTGAAGATGTGAAACTGCAGGAGTTATTGGATGAAGACCCAACCCAAACTCAAAAACAATTAGCAGAAGCGTTAAATGTGGCCCCAGAAACGATTAGCCACCGATTACCAGCAATGGGGAAAATTCAAAAGATGGAAAAATGGGTGCCACATCAATTGAATGACTGGCAAATGAAAAATCGAAAAATCGTCTGTGAAATGCTGCTTCAAAGGTGTGATCGGAAGTAATTTCTGCATCGAATAATGACGGGTGATGAAAAATGGATTTATTTCGAAAACCTTAAGCACAAACAATCATGATTATCACCTGGCGAAGCCGGCCTATCGACTCCAAAGCCAAATCGTTTTGGTCGCAAGACAACGCTCTGTGTTTGGTGGGACCAGAATGGCGTGGTGTATTACGAACTGTTGAAACCTTGTGAAAAAATTAATACTGATCGCTACCGACAACAAATTATCAATTTGAACCATGCATTGATAGAAAACGTCCAGAGTGGGTCCGAAGACATGTGAATTTACAACAACCGGTCAAGGAAGCATTGAAAACACTTGAAGATGGATTGGACATAATATCGCACCCGTCGTACTCTCCAGACCTTGCCCCGTCCGACTATCACCTTTTCGCATCAATGGGACACGCGCTTGCAGAGCAACACTTCGCCAATTTCGAAGAAGTTAGAAAATGGCTCTATGAATGGTTTTGCTCAAAGGACAAACAGTTTTCTTGGGATGACATCCATAAATTGCCTGAACGATGGGCAAGATGTGTAGAATCAAATGGCTAATACTTTGAATAAATAAATTATTCAATTTTCTTAAAAATTATGTAGTTTTTTTACGAAAAAACCGGTAACGACTTTCCGGTACACCTGGGATATTTCCAAAATATGTTTTCCTCCGACCTCCTTTTCCTCCTAAAGTTTAAAGCCTTTCTTCTTCATCTTCATTCCATCAACTGAAAAAATAATTCCAATTGCAGCATTTACGAACAACGCTTTAGAGATGTGACAATAATTCAAGGGGAAAATATTGAAAAAAATTTCTAGTTGTTGTTACAGTGTCAGATTAAAAATTTCCCATACTTGACCCTCCTTTTCCCCTTAAAATTTAAAAGCTTTCTAATCAGCTACTTTTCATCGAATGAAGAAACACTTGCAACTAAAGAGTTTACTTCCAAGAAAATCTACAATATGAAACGAATGACAAGTTATGGAGATGCCACAGAAAACTATGGAATCGTGTTACTTTTACATAGCCTTAAAATGTAAATTTAATTTATTTTTTTTTCATTTAATCATTAAATCACGATTGTTATATTAAAAATAAAACACATTGTATACATTTACAACTCATATGTGAAACTAAAATTGGTTTATCGATTAGGTAAAAGTGCCAAGACGTGGAACTTTCCGACGGTAAAAAGAAGACGCATCAATCAAAAACGTGACGTATTTGGAAAATTGTCTTTCATTTCCAACTAAATACAGTTTGATTGGTTATTGGAATATCAGCTTTTATGTATGTACATATTTGGTACTTTTATAAATTACATAAAATTTACCTTCAAATTTTGTAACCAAAATTTCCTTTTTAATTTTCCCGCTTGCTGTTCAAATTGTGACGCACCCTGCTGTAGAGCATCTGTAAGCATGTTAAAACATTTGCGAAAATCAGATTAATTTAAAATATGAATTAAACATTAAATACAAAATTATCTTTTCAAAATAATACCAACATTACGGAAACTAAGATTGTAATTCTGTTCCCTTACCTGCTCTGTCGTCTAATTCTGAGAGTTTCTGATCTCTTTCCAAAACTTTTTCTACGTTCGTCTTCATAATATCGACGACTTCGTCCACTTGTGCTTGAGTTTGCTGCAATCTTTTCTGGGCAGCCACTTGTTGGGGTGTCCGTGGACCCCCGACGATGCCATCCTCGCCAGATGGCGCCCCCAAATTGTCACCCGTTGACCTAAATTGCGAATTCGTTTTATAATAACGAACGCTCATCAAAAAACGAAATCAAATAGATTCTGGACAAAAAATACTGCCGTAACTTAATATATAATTAGTTTCAAATTTTAAATATCAATTGCGATAAGTAACTATTGAAAGAATTAGGACATAATTTCAAATTCCCAAGAGCTACTTTGATATAAATTGATATAAACACCTCTAGGGTACGTTTTATAAATTACCAAAAAGATATTCAATTATACACAAAAAGCAAGAGTAATTGTGACATTTTCATTTCGTAATTTGAGACTTTAAAAACTAACTCGAAAAACTATTACAGTTATAAAGTTACAGTAACCCCCCCTATAACACGGTAGATTGGTTCCGCGTTATAAGAAAACGCGTTGTAGGAGTATTTCCGTACAACGCATTTTCACGACCCCGTACAACGCGTTACGTATAAATTATTCACGTTTAACTTTTCTCGCTAAAGCGGTTTAAATCGAATATTAAGAATATTATGGACGAAATATTAGGTGCGCAACTAAGTTCTCGCTGTTTTTCAAGAGATGGCTCCAGTAGTAAGTACTGGTCGATTGTGACATAACCAAAACGTCATGAACCGAGCTTAGACATATGGTAAACGAACCGCTTTGACACATTAGTGATTTTGTTTTTGCGTCACATACTTTTGGTTGTATGAAAATGTCTGATTTTGTGCCAAATAATCATCATTTGCGGGAAGTGTTGCTTTTCTTCTTTCATTCGAAGAAAACGGCGGCTGAAGCGCATCGAGAACTCCAAAAAGTTTACGGAGATGCTGCTGTAAGTGAAACAACGTGCCGTGATTGGTTCCGTCGCATCAAAGACGGTAATTTCGATGTTGACGACCGTTCGCGTGAAGGAAGAGCAAAAACCTTCGAAGACGCTGAATTGGAGGCATTGCTCGATGAGGATCCATGCCAAACGCAAAAAGAGCTTGCTTCAGCATTAGGAGTTACCCGCCAAGTCATTTCCCAGCGATTGCATGCTTTGGGAATGATTCAAAAACAAGGAACTTGTGAACCTGCGAACAACTGCTCCAGCGGCAAAAAAGGAAGGGCTTTCTTCATCGCATCGTTACGGGTGATGAAAAATGGATTCATTACAGCAACCCAAAGGGAACAATATCACGGGGACTGCCCAGTCATGCTTTCACCTCGTCGGTTTGGCCGAATATTCACGCTGCGAAAGTTTCGCTATGTATTTGGTGGGACCAGGGCGGTGTTATTTATTATGAGCTGTTGAAACCGAACGAAACCATCACTGGGGAACGGTATCGAACTCAATTGATGCGATTGCCTCACGTTGCCAAACCCGTTAAAACCTACTTAGAAACGCTCAAACGGGAGATCCTACCCCACCCGCCATATTCCCCAGATATTGCGCTGTCCAATTATTACTTGTCCCGTTCGATGGAACATTATCTGGCTAATCAGCAGTTCCGCTCATATGAAGACATCTCAAAATGTCTTGATTCGTGGATAGCCTCAAAAGACGAACATTTCTACCGTGACGGTATTCGAGCTCTGCCAGAAAGATGGGAAAAAGTTGTCGCTAGCGATTGGCAATATATTGAATGATTCATTTGTAAACATTTTTTCACAATAAAGTTGCATTTTCATCAAAAAAACAGCGAGAACTTAGTTGCCCACCTAATAAATTTTTGAATTAAAATTAAGAGTACCTCTTGGATTAATGCGTTGTGCTTCAAAACTTTTCTAGATTTCATGATCCGTACAATAGCTGCTTGGAGCGAGGACTTAGTTGCTTACCTAATATGTACGCTTTATTAAAATCAAACTAAACTAAGAACATTTTAAATAAAAAACTTATGCATATAAACTAAAAAACAGTTAATTTCAAATAAATTAACAGTTTTATTACATGTTTATTCGCTGTTCGAACTATCTGAAATAACGTTCCACCGACATCTTCTTTTAATATAATAGAATGTTCAAAGGTTCCGCCATTTGAATTTTTGTTATTTTCTTTACTTAAGATCACATCTTCTTGTTCACAATTTAATTTAATTTTATAACAACACAATTGAAACACGTGCACACACATGCGAAACTATGAACTGTACAAATCATTATAAATTTCAGAGTACAGAAACATAATGTGGGAAATCCCCGCGTTACATGAGGGAATCCCCGTGTTATACGGGGGGGGGGATTGAAATCGCGTAATATGAAAATGCGTTATAAGGGTACCGTGTTATAGGGATGATTACTGTATAAGCATTTGAATAAATCACCTTTCGACTAGTAATTTTCTGTAATTTCAAGCTTAAATTAAGTGAGCAAGAACGTTTAAATAGACTGAGAAATGTGTTAAACAATTATTCATCTTCATTAACTACCATAAAATGTATAAGCGGCGTGTTAAATGTGTGATATTTTAGAAGAAGATTCCTGTTCATTAGATTCAAGTAACCTCAGAGATTGGTGAGAAAACGATTGACATCTGACACGATAATTTAGGTATTCGGAAGTTATATTGCTTAGTAGGTGCAATGAAACTTTCAACGTCAAAAAACAGATCAAGTTAAATGATGCAAAACATCCGTACACTCTATTCGTGAATTTTAAACTATGAAAGTTAGATCTGTTCATCACGACCAACGAGGAAAAGGAGCAGTCTTCCAAAATAAATTTGTTTAACAAAAGCCGCTCATGAAAAAAACCGTATCAAGGTATTATTGAGCATATTGCTACTGTAAGCTTGGATAGTTATAGTACAACCAATTCTGGACTATATAACGAGTCTTCCAATAAGAAGCTTCATTTTGATATGTAAAAAAAATGAGTATTTTTAAGCGAAATCATCGGATGTTTATTTGATTGTAAAGAGGAGGGTATGCCATTAATAATGGAAAACAATATCAGCCAAACGGCCGCCACGACTACGCTTGCAGGACCCATATTCTTTTCATGAAATTTTCCATCACCAATTCGCACATTTGCGGCTGTATGTCCTCGATAACTTCACGAATTCCAACTTTGAGGTCTTGAATCGATTGTTGGCCATTGGCATAGACATTATCTTTCACGTAGCCCCAAATAAAAAAGTCTAAAGGTGTTAAATCAGGAAATTTTTCACGCAAAAGAGCGATGGTATCGCTACTTGCGTGGCACGCAGTGTCGTCTTGTTGAAAATAAACGCTGTCCACATCAATATCTTCCAATTCCGGCCCCATACAAAATCATTAATCATCGTTCGATAGCGCAATCCATTCACCGTAACAATTGTTCCGGTTTCATTTTCGAAACAGTAAGGTCCCGCCAGACCAAAAACCATACCAAACAGTCACACGTTAAGGATGGAGAGGCTTTTCAACAATAATTCTTGGGTTTTCCGAGCCCCAAATGCGACAATTCTGCTTGTTAACGTAGTCTCCGAGGTGAAAATGGGCCTCGTCACTTAAGATGATTTTTCGATGAAATTCCGGATCAGTTTGATGCATTTCAAGGACCCACTCAGCAAGGACACGACGTTACTGATGGTCGGTAGGCGTGAGTTCTTGTGTTAAGTAAAGTTTAAAAGCCTTAAGACCTAAGTCTTTATGCAAAATACGATGTAATGTCGTTTGTGGAATACCTAATTCCAAAAATCGACGAGAAATGGACAAACCTGGGTTTTCCTCAACACTATGGGCTACAATAGCAATATTCTCAGTTGTTCTTGAGCAACGTGCACAAGTTCGATTCTTCACATCACTAACTTGTCCCAACAGCTCAAATTTTCCACAAGTTTCACAATTACTGGCCGAGAAGATGCTTCACGATGACCCAAAAATGTTTTAATTTTGCGAACTATGACCGCTAAATTTTCACCACTTTTGTAGTGAATTTTGATAATTTCAGTGCGTATATCGTTCCATTTTTATTAATGGCTTGTCATTTGTCAAGTAGTTACAGATTGAGTCATGGCAACTGTTAAAATACCGGACTATTGAAAATGAAATGTCTTATTGGAACACCTTATACTATGGTGTGCTTGCTTAGAATTCTTAATAAATCTATTTTAACTGATCAAAAACTATGAGACAAAGAACTGATGGGGCATCCACTATTTAGTATATACGTAGCATCTAAAGATTTGCTTTTATTCATACTTATCAAATAGAAGTTGAGAATACATTTTATATCGCAAATAAAACTGTCGATAATTCCAAAACAAAGATAATAGAAACAGGAGAAACATGGAAAAAAGTGTTATTGAAATTGATTTCTTCGAATGCAAAAGTAGTGATTCTAAAAGAAAATATTTTGAATTGCAACTTAAAAGTAATTTTTTTTCGTAAGAATATGATTTAAAACCTTATTTTAAACAAGAACCTCTGGAATTTTAAAATTTCGTATGGTTCAGCTTAGAGAAGATATAGAAACAAACAAATAAATATGAGTATTGAGGGAAAATTCAGTAAAAATAAACGCATCATGGAATTATTAAGATAATCAAACCTTCTATTGGGTTGGCAACTAAGTACTTTCGGTTTTTACTGATAGAGAGCATTGCTTTATTTTTTGTATAACGTATGTTAGTGCTGTACTTTACCCTTTGTCGCCTGATACTAGTCACATTGACGTAACTTCAGAAGCAAGTAGTGCGTGATTTTTATTAAAGCTATTAGTTGTGGGTTAATTTTAAATGGAGTGCAGAAACGAACATTTTCGACATATTTTACTATTTTATTTCCGTAAAGGAAAGAAAGCTGCTGCGGCTCACAAAAAGATATGTGAAGTTTATGGTGCTAATTGCTTAACAGAGCGCACGTGTCAGAATTGGTATAAAAAATTCCGTTCTGGAGATTTTTCCCTCAAAGATGAGCAACGTTCTGGTCGGCCTACTGAAGTTGATGATGACCAAATCCAAGTCATAATTGAAGAGAATCGGCATATAACTGTTCGAGAGGTTGCGGAGAGGCTACATGTATCGCACACAACAATTGAAAAACATTTAAAATGTCTTGGGCTAGTTAAGAAGCTTGATATTTGGGTACCTCACGAATTGAAAGAAATTCATTTAACACAAAGAATCAACTTTTGCGATATGCACTTTAGACGAAATGAAACCGACCCTTTCTTAAAAAGAATCATCACTGGTGATGAAAAATGTGTCCTGTACAGTAACATAGTTCGAAAACGATCATGGAGCAAACACGATAAACCAGCTCAAACCACATCGAAAGCTGAATTGCATCCAAAAAAGATCATGCTGTCAGTTTGGTGGGATTACAAAGGTGTTGTGTTTTTTGAGCTGCTTCCAAGGAACCAAACGATCAATTCTGATGTTTACTGTCAACAATTAATAAAACTGGATGAAGCAATCAAAGAAAAATCGGAAAGGTGTAGTTTCCCACCAAGATAATGCAAGGCCTCACACATTTTTGGCAACTCGTGGGAAACTATTGGAGCTTGGCTGGGAAGTGATGCCACATCCCCCATACAGCCCTGATCTAGCACCATCTGATTACCATTTATTTCGAAGTTTGCAGAATTCTTTGAATGGTAAAACTTTCACAAATGACGATGACCTTCATTCGCACCTGGTTCAGTTTTTTGCTGATAAGGACCAGAAATTTTATGAGTGCGGAATCATGCAGCTGAAAGAGAGATGGCAAAAGGTCATTGAGCAAAATGGAAAATATATAATTGATTAAAAACCATTCTTTGTTTAAAAAAAAAGTGTTTTATTTTATACTACAAAACCGAAAGTACTTAGTTGCCAACCCAATATATATATAAGAACAATTAACGTACAATATTGTAAGCATTTACAGCAACTTTTTGCAAGATCCAAATTTAATAATTCGTTAAAAGAAAACATTCTTATTTGGTGAATTTTCAAACTCCGTAAATATGGTAAACTTCTGTAAGATATTATGCAAATTATTGAAATTTAAATAAATTTGGTTCCCGCCTTCGTTAGTTATTATTGGAGAAATTTGTCATAAAAGCAAATAAGAGCTATAGATTAGGTTAGATGTAAAGAAGATAGGTTATCTATATAATTAATTGGAAAAGAATAATGAGTGAATATAGATATGCAAAGTTATTATATTATTAAAAATACAATTTGCTATAAAAAATACCATTAATATTACCACTTGCAATTTAAGTAAACATTTTGCAAAGCAATATCATAATATGTAGTCTAGTTGCCATACCAAGTGTTCAAAATAAAATCGAATTGAACAAGGTTCGTCGAAAATTGATTGGTGATGGGATACTTCTTGGAAACAACTGTTGCCAGATGAGAATTTATGTAAATGAAAAAACTTTTGGGAGATATATGATCGAATTGAAAAAAGCTCTTGGAAACATCCGAAGGCGTACCAAGTTTATACGTGATTCTATGGCATTTTTCTCTATTTCATCTTTGCCCTATAAAGACTAATATCGTTTTCTATTATCCACCCTTATTTTAGCAAACAATTTTCCACTTTCGTATCTAGAGAAATTAAATAATTTGAAGATGATGAATCTATCTAATCAATCTTGGGAGAAGTATTGTTATTGGAGAAGATTATTCGAAGGAAAATGAAAAGGAATGTGTAGAAAGGTTCAAGTTCGAGGGTACCAAAAGAATCCCTTAAACACGTGCCTAAAAACAGTCACTTTTTCAAAATTAACAACATGTAGACGTGATATATCACCTGATACCATTCTTCTGGTTGGTTTTCTTAAATCATGACTTCGAAGTAAAATTCATTGGTGATGATTATACTTCTTGGAAACAACTGATGCCAGATGAGAATTTATGTGAATGAAAAAACTTTTGGGACATATAAGATCGAATTGAACAAGGCTCTTGGAAACTTCCGAAGGCATACCAAGTTTATATGTGATTCTATGCCATTTTTTTCTATTTCATCTTTGCCCTACAAAGACTAATATAGTTTTCTATTACCTACCCTTATTTTAGCAAACAATTTTCCCCTTCCACATCTAGAGAAATTAAATAATTTGAAGATGATGAATCTATCTAATCAATCTTGGAAAAAGTATTGTTATTGGAGAAGATTATTCGAAGGAAAGTGGAAAGAACGTGTAGAAAGGTTCAAGTTTGAGGGTGCCAAAAGAATCTCTTAAACACACGCTTAAAAACAGTCACTTTTTTCAAAATTAACAACATGTAGACGTGATATATCACCTGATACAATTCTTCTGGTTAGTTTTCTTTCATCATGACTTCAAAGTAATGAAGATTGTAAAAGTAAAATTCGTTGGTGATGATTATACTTCTTGGAAACAACTGATGGCACATGAGAATTTATGTGGATAATAAAACTTTTGGGCAAAGTATTGTTATTCTGTTAGATCCCAGCCATAACATTCTATTCCTATTACAACGCAAGACGAATCAAACAATAACAAACAATCAAAGAAACCCTTACGGTAGCACTAATTATCTTTGTTTTTGCTTAATATTTACGCCACCAACATATCAAAATTTAAACTTTATGAACCACGTATACTATACGATAACCACTTGGTCCCAATCCACTGAGAATGTCAATTCTTGACTTTTTAAATGCAAATCTTTACGGAGAAAAATGTTCAAATAATTGCCGTGGAAAATGACCTTTATAGAAAATATAAAAGCTTTTTATTTTGCGATGACATTCGTCCTACACATCACATAAATTCCTACTTAACTTGCCAGCCTTTAATTCTCAATTGAACTCGTGCATTGTACGTATTAACGCCCACGTGTTTTCAATGCATTAATCCTAGTTTAAAGGAAGAATTAAGATTGACTTTTGCAAATTAAAGATCCGAATTGAAGACATAATGGATAAAATGGAAATATGTTCTCTAAATTATACTTAAAATCTTGTCAAACACAGAAACACGATATTTTTTTCGAATTTCCATTTCTAAAAATATCTAATGAAATAAAACCAAAGCATTTAAAGAATTTCTTCAGTGTCAGTCTTTATAACCTCAAAATTTTTACAATCGAAATTTTTATTCTACATTTCGCGTTTGTACAATCGTTAAAAGGAAAAACATAAATGGTGCAAAGAAATATGGTCGATTATACCGAAAAAAAAAGGTATTTAACGCCCCCTATGACACATAAACTAGTAAATCATCTAAATTTTAATCCTAAAGGAGCTATAACAATATTTAACTTAGGTGCAAATGGCATAACAATTCTGAAAATGTAAGTTACTGTAAAATTGGAATCTTTCTTGGGAGATGCTGAAAAAGAAAGTAATTTTCTCCCCGTGTTAGAACTCGTGATATTTAGACAAACCTCGATTAACTAAATGTTAGGTTAACCCAACCCTTATTTACTTTTTTCTACTGAAATATTTGAAATTCGTTTAATAAAAAAACAGTTTTGGGGTATAATTATTCAAATGAAGTTTTTTGTCATATTATTTTCACTTTTCACTCTATATTTTAACAAAAAAAAACTGAATTTATTGGATATTAAACCATTGTAAAATTACATTTACTTTTACTAAAGAAAAAATTCTTTCCAATCCAGGAAAAAGAAAGTATTGTAATAAGATCTAAAAAACTGAAAATACTAAGAAAATGTTCCTAAAATGGATACATTCCTATATTTTTATATTACAATTTACATCGCCGCCACGGTAGTGTTTTCAAAATTACCTACATTTTCTTTAATGAAAAGCAAGCATTCAGAACAAAATCGTTTCCAATTACGTTTCAAAAGAATAGTATATTTAAGAAATTAAAGTAGGATACAGAAGAAAATCCCTAAAATAGATACGTTTGTATGTATTGAGATACTATTCCGTGTTTTATTTGTAAGACATAAAAATCTAAATTCAAAAGTCAAGAAATACATGTCAATTACATGCTTCAAAAATGCTAAATTTAAAATTGTCAAACAAGAAATCATTCTGTCAAACATTGCTACTACTAATTCCTCTTAAATTTCGATTTAAATTACATTCTCGTATATTTGTAAAAAGACAATTACAATGTAAATTCTTTGAAATTAAATATACAAGAAATATACAAAATTTTACTTACATATATGTACCTGTCTTACTGAAAACGTAAAATAATTCTTACTTGAAACAGTGATATCTTTATAGATATATACTAAAATGTATACATAACATGTAAAGGTTTCATTAATATATAACGTAACCGACTTTTTTAACGCGCATGCGCACTAAAAACAATCGATTTTCAACACCTTCGCAAAATCAAAGAAATATAAATAATAAGTTTTAATACTCGTTCAAGTGGAAACCCTCATCCATACAATGATCTGATTACACCAAACCAATAAATTGCTTCGATATTTTCTTATTTTTTTTATCAAAGAAATTGAAGTAAATGTTCATAAGGTTGTGATAAAACTTTTATCAACAGCAAAAGTAACCGCAGATCCAGCGATAATCAATTTTTATTTGCCAATATCAACAGAAATAATAGTTTAATCACAGAAAGTATTGAATTCAAATTAATTTATACGCGTTAAACTGTAAAAAAAAAATCGTTCAGTCTTAAAGGCATTACCACAATGATAAGCTCTTAATTTATTACGTTTGTATATATATTTTTTTAAAAAACATGTCCGATAAAACGAAATTTCAAACGAATTTTTTTTAATAATAAAGAAACGATACTTACATATCTATAAATTTTCTATTTTAACCAAAATCTTCGTTGCTGAAGGAACTCACTGGCAACCTGAAACTGCGTATTGATATTTGTGACGTCAGACTGCCGCGTAGAGACTGCGCTTTAAGCTCCTGAAAGTTTTCTAGGCGAATTGCCATAGGTCAGGAAAGTCTTCATTAATAAAAGCTTTTCAGAGTAAAATGACGATAGTGTCATCTAGTGTACAACTAGAAAAGCCAAAACGATCAGTATTCGCGGATAATGTTACAAATATCGTACAGGTGTTGCAGAAATAAATGTCGAATATTAAACGTAAATAAGAAAGCAAGCCTCGAAGCTATTCGAAAATTTATTTCACGGTTTGAAATAGCAATATTTCCTATTTACTTCATGTAGACATGTACATGAAAATGATATCCGTTCAAATGCCGAATGTCCTTTTCTATGCAATGCTTCTTCCTGAATAAAAGAGGCTTTCAAAAACTACCTATATCTGATATTGCTTCGATTTCTTGACGGATAGAAGCTTTCAAGTCGCCCAGTGTTCAGAGCTTCCGTCTATTGACCCGAGCCTTCAAGTCCAAGTGCTAAATCGGCGGAACGGATAATAGCATATCACCTCGTAATATCACACACCACTCAAGTCTGCCAACATAAACTACGTGGTATTGGTTGTAAAGTAAATGACAAACATTTCTCTTTCAAATTGTGAAATAAGTTTTTGAATAGTTTTTTTTTGTTACTTATCTTTAATATTCGAGACTTATTTCTGCTGCAGATGTATAAATTTTGGGCCGGGCATAAGTCCACGAAGTGTTATCTAAATAAAAAGTACCCCCTCTATTTCGTAATTGTGAAAACAATCATTTACAATAAGAAAAATTCTTTAATTCCTGGGTTGCACACTGCTTTTTTTTTAATTTATGTCTTGTCTTTTTGTTTATTTATTTATTAACTAAAATGATATATAAATTTGTTGTATATGGCTTTGAATAAGTCCTAATACGTTTATTATTGATTTATTACCTTTAAAAAAAGTTTGTTTCTATCTTCTTTCTTAATAATTAACTAAAAATTAATTATTTCCGAAATAATACAAAATATTTTCAAATATTAATCTGTAAATAAAGCACTAGTTTAGTGACATTAGTAACGTACCATAAGTTTAAATGTAAGTCACTAGTAAACAATGTATTAATAGGAATATAGTTTTATATACAAAAATTTATTCTATTAGAAAATTATTGGAAACTCCATTTACAATTGACTCTTTACAATAGGCTAATTAAAATTTCAATTGAGTAAATTATGAAAAACAGTATTCCTTTCAAGCATAAGCAATTTAAAGAAATAAGAATATGTACAAAATTTAGAGTGTAATTATACAATTAATATCATAGACAAATTAATATAAAACATGTGTTCAAAGTGCCATCTAACATTGAAAAATTAAATTAAATGTAAAAAAAGTTTTTCTTTTAATATAAAATCCAAAATTTTACACGTTTTCTATATATATTTCTCTTAACTAATCTATAAATTAAAATACTTGTACATATGCATACGATTTTAAAATTAAATAATTTGGGTCTATTGAACCCAATGTCTATCTGTTCTAATCGGTTTCAATATAGTTAAACTTGTCATTTTTGACAGTCCATTCAAATTCCATTCGTTCTCGCAATTCGGGGAAAAATATGCTCTATAAAAACTATAGCGCACAGTTTCATCATTCCTAAAATTATAACGTCAATCATCATAATTCTAAATAAAACGAAGACATAGAGAAGTCATTAAACATATGATCACTGTTTTCAAAATCACATGTAGAATATGTCGAAATGTCAAAAACGAAAATAATTGTTAAGTAGTGCGTCAAGGTTATAACACGAAAATATAGTCACTTTTTAGCAAACACACAAAAGGTAACTATTTATAATCCTTATGCGATGAATTTGCTTAAATTTATTCAGTATTGTGGATAACGTACGCGAAACCAGTGTTTGAAAAATCGTATTTTTAGAAGTTCTAGTTCATTGTTTGTCAACTTAACGCGTTGATCTTTCGAAGATGTCTTTAAAACCTAGAATAGTGGACTTCGATGCCACTTGGCGCGACATCCAAGGAACCATTCGCGGTGTCATCACTTTAGATAATGTGCCCAGGAAAATCTGGAACGACAGATTTTCGTAAGTTTAACCTCAAATTTATATAATTGAAAAGTCATTCATTTAAACTTATTATTGTACAGAGATATCTATTCTTTATGTGTGGCTCACCCCGAATCCTTGGCGGATAGATTGTATGCCGAAACCAAACAATTTTTAATTGATCATGTTGCTAAATTACTAAACAAAGTCCAAGATGATGATGAAACTCATTTGGTACGGAATTATTACTTTTATTGGTCACAGTATTCAAAAGGTGCTGGTTACCTTCATAGTTTATATTTATATCCTAATCAACAACATATAAAAGTACAAAAAATGTCAGATGCTGAAATGATATATGGCAGCTCAGATTCAAATGGTGGTAAATATATATTTTGACATTTCTTTCTCATTATTTGGAACATTTAAGTATATTTTATTACTACTTTGTTTTTAGGGGAACAAATGGAAATAGGTGAATTGGCTCTTGAAGTGTGGAGGGCTGGTATGATAGCACCGTTAGGTTCAAGGCTTGTAAAATTACTTTTAGAAGCTATTGACCAAGATCGTGCACAACATACAACGAATATACCTATTGAGGCTGTAAAAGGAACAATACTAAGTTTTGTAGATGTGAGGTTTTGAATATGAACATAAAATTTTATTTATAGATTCAGAAATAAAAAAAATAATTTTTTGGTTATTTAGGTTCAAGGGTACAAGAAAAAGGGTCAACTGCAACTTTATCAGGAGTTATTTGAACAACCCTTCCTTAATGCAAGTGGTGAACATTATAAAAGAGACGCTGCTCGATTATTAGAAGAACGTAATGTCAGTTTATATATGGAGAAAGTTATTGCAAAAATAAGTGAAGAATTATTAAGAGCAAGGAAATTTTTGCATCAAAGTTCATTACAAAAAGTAAAGAAATTTTGTTTTATTTGCTTAAATTATATACTAAAATTTTTAGGTTACTCAAAGATGTGAAACACATATGGTGGCAGAACATTTGTCATTTTTATATAGTGAATGTATGAACATGGTTCAAGGAGAAAGAAAAAAAGATTTATCTAATATGTATAATCTACTTAAAAGTGTGCCAAACGCTCTAAGTGTTTTAGTTGATACTGTTTTGGATCATATTAAAACACAAGGCCTAGTTGTAAGTTTTACAATTTCATCGGCAATAATTTTGTTTTACATATTGCAAATTTGACAGGCTATAGGAAATTTACAAGGTGAAACTATACATATTAGTTTCGTTGAGAATTTATTGACTGTTTATAAAAAATACCGCCAACAAATTCAAGAAGTTTTTAACGGAGATCAAAACTTTATGGGTGCTCTAGATAAGGCTTGTAGTTCAGTGATAAATCACCGACCCAACATGGGTAAGTCCCCCTGTAGAAGCCCAGAGCTTTTGGCCAAATACTGTGATACGTTGCTCAAGAAATCTAGCAAAGGCATCAGTGAAACAGAGGTTAGAAAACAACGAACAATTAATAATTGTAAATATAACATTTTCAACATTTTATGTTATATAGATTGAAGAAAAATTGTCACAGAGTATTACAATCTTCAAATATATAGACGATAAAGATATTTTCCAGAAGTTTTACTCAAGAATGTTGGCAAAGAGATTGATCCATCAACTAACTCAAAGTATGGATGCAGAAGAAGCCATGATAAATAGGTTAGCATTTCAAAAAAAAAATTTATAATGAATCGATTGAATTTTCGTTATTTAGGTTGAAACAAGCATGTGGTTACGAATTTACAAGTAAATTGCACAGAATGTTCACAGACATGTCCGTTTCCTCAGATCTTAATAATAAATTCAATGTTTTCCTCAAAAAAGATAATATAGACTTGGGTATTAATTTCGGTATATACGTGTTGCAAGCTGGTGCTTGGCCTTTAGGGCAAGCAATTGTGACACCGTTTGCATTGCCACAGCAGTTAGAAAAAAGTGTGCAAAAGGTACGTTATATGTAAAATATAATCAATTATTAATTACATTTCATGTTAGTTCGAAGCTTTTTACCACGAGCATTTTAATGGAAGAAAGTTAACTTGGCTACACCATTTATGTCTGGCCGAACTAAGAATTGGTTATTTGAAACGGCCGTACGTAGTTACCGTACAAACTTTCCAGATGGCTATATTGTTATTGTTCGAGACAGTAGACTCTCTAACTTGCAACGAAATTAGGGAAACGTTACAACTAAATGTAGATCAGTTTCAGAGGCATGCGGTGAGCTTAGTTGATTCAAAAATTCTTCTGTCCGATTCTGACGTAAGTTGTAATATAGAAATGGTTTCAAGCATATATTCTGGTTTTATTTTATTTGAAGGAACTGTCACCTGAAACTGTATTAAGGTTGAATATGGAATACTCGAATAAAAGAACCAGATTTAGGATAACGGCAGCTATCCAAAAGGAATCTCCACAAGAGGTGGAACACACGATGAATTCAGTCGAGGAAGACAGAAAACTGTATCTTCAAGCAGCTATTGTACGGATCATGAAATCTAGAAAAGTTTTGAAGCACAACGCATTAATCCAAGAGGTACTTTTAACTTTAATTCGAAAACTTAGTCCGGTCTCCTGGCTTGATAATTTATTAGAAAGGGTAATTAATTGAACTTGTTTTAGGTTTGCGCTCAATCCAAAGTTTCCTTTGCCCCAAGTATACCGATGATAAAAAAATGCATCGAAGCTCTTATCGATAAACAATACCTAGAACGGACACCACATTCTAGCGAAGAGTATAGTTATGTCGCATAATTAATGTTGGCCCTGTTTATATGTTTCAAACCTTAGTTACGTTTCTATTTCCTAATTTATTTAACTGCTCTTACTTTTTGAAAAGCCTTTTCAAAACTTTGTACTCCACAGAAGGAAATTTCAGACAACTGCAATATCACAACTGATTTTCTTTTGATAAAAGAAAAAAAACAACCTCGCTAAATAAATTTCTTATGTGATTAGACTGCAGCCGGATGCTGTTCCATTGCGTTTTAGTTTTATTAATTTATTATGCTTTGTGATAACTCGAGAAATGATGAGGAAGAATACATGTTATACATCAATATAATCGAAGCAAAGTAATGAGAATATACGTTTTTAATTAACTAAATGTTGAAGCAATATGTTTTGAATGTTCAAGAAGAAGTGTACTATAAAGTATATACCTTAATGGATACATACTTACAAAGGAATTACCTTTATTCGACGAAAGAAAACCTGAAAACTTTTTTATTTTTTTTTTTTTTTGACAATTCCGTCATCGCTCTCTTTATGTTCCTTCGGTTTTTGCCTGTTCACAGGATATTGAGTATCAATCTGAAGCGACTTGTAACTGTCATATTTGTAATATATACATAAAATACTTACATATACATTCTTGCACTGTAACCTATTGTATAGTAGATGTAATTTTTTTGAAGTTAAATTAAATTTTTAATAAAAAATGTCAATTGTCTGGGTTTTTCTAACCCCCTGTAGCCTTTCCCAGTCATGTAACATAAATAGATTAAGACGAATAAATAATAAACTTATTTTGCTTTCCTTATTTTTAGATACGATAGAAATATATCTCCATATTACACTGCAACAAATATTGGGTCTGGGAAAAAGTTCGTGGCGTTTTTCCCGATAGATGGCATTGGTTGCCGATAACTAAAGAACAACAAGTCACAGCGACACCACCGACGGCTCGTTTTTTAGATGACCTTCCGAACGTTAGTTTGAGCGTAGAAACATTGTAATCGGTGCAGTGGTTGGAAAGTTATTCGCACTTGAAAATGGAGAAGAATAATGAGAAATTTCGCTATATTCTGCAATATTATTATGATAAGGGGAAGAACGCTGCGCAGGCTTGTGATAAAATTTGTGCTGTGTACGGTGAAGGTACCTTATCGAAATCTGTTGCGCGGAAATGGTTCGCTCGCTTTCGTTCTGGAAATTTCAATGTGAAAGATGAGTCACGCTCCGGTCGTCCAATCACTGAAAAATCTGATGAAATTCTTGAAAAAGTCCAACAAGATAAGCATATCAGCAGTGTCGATATTGGCATGGAGCTAGGCATTGACCACAAAACTGTTTTGAACCATTTACACAAAGCTGGTTACAAAAAAAAAGCTTGACGTATGGGTTCCTCATGAGTTGAGCGTGAAAAACATGATGGACCGAATTAACATCTGCGATGCGCTGCTGAAACGGAATGAAATCGAGCCGTTTCTGAAACGTTTAATAACCGGAGATGAAAAATGGATTACGTACGATAATCGGAAGCGTAAAAGATCGTGGATAAAGGATGGTGAGCCGTCACAAGCGTTCGCTAAGCCAACATTGACGCCAAAAAAAGTGATGCTGTGTGTATGGTGGGACTGGAGGGGAATCGTCCACTACGAGCTACTTGCAACTGGTCAGACGATTGATTCTCAAATCTACTGTGCACAACTAGAGAGATTACGCCAGGCGATTGAAAGAAAACGGCCCGAATTGATTAATAGGAAAGGTGTTGTCTTCCATCATGACAACGCCCGACCACACACTTCTTTGATGACCCGTCAAAAATTGAGAGAGTTTGGTTGGGAAGTTTTGATGCACCCACCTTACAGTCCGGATATAGCACCCTCTGACTATCATCTGTTTCGATCTCTGCAGAACTCTCTCAATGGAATTAAGTTGGTTTCAAAAGAAGCCTGTGAAAACTACTTGATTCAGTTTTTCGACCAGAAACCACAGAAGTTTTTCACCGATGGGATCATGGATCTACCAAAAAAATGGCGAAACATTGTCGATAATAATGGAGCATATTCGGTTTAAATGAATTCGTCCACGCGCCATGCGGGGACCAGTTGAATTTTACTGAAAAAACGCCACGAACTTTTTCCCAGACCCAATATAAAGGGTTTTCCAATAGGGACTTGACAATTTTTAATTGAATTTGTGAACGCACCCTTTCACTAATCATCGAACTATCACTGTCAATTTATTCAGTAAACTTATCATTTTCATTTCAAATTATAAAAATTTACTACAGAAATTCGGAGTCGGTGACCGCTACTTTAAGAGCGTTAACTCCGATTTTCGGTCGTAATTCTCGCCCTAGTAGACAGGCAGTAACAAGTGCAAAAATTTGAGTCTACATATTCGTTGTGTGATGTTGCCGTGCCAGTGAGACAACGGGTTGGTTCAAGTGTCGAAAATATCGCTGCCGTTGAAACGTCCGTAGCAAATGATCCAAATCAGTCAATTCCACGGCGTTCTCAAGAGTTGGGCATCGCCCAGACCACTTTATGGCGAATTTTGCGTAAGGATCTTGGTTTACACCCATACAAGATCAAGCTGACTCAAGAATTGAAGCGACGTACATTCTCCGATTGGGCTCTGGAAAAGATGCGCCAAGATGAGCAATTTCATCGCAAAATCATTTTCAGTGACGAAGCTCATTTTTGGCTCAATGGGTTCGTCAATAAGCAAAATATGCGTTATTGGTCGGGTGAAAATCCACATGTGCTTCATGAAACACCACTTCATCCACAAAAAATAACTGTTTGGTGCGGTTTGCATGCCGGCGGCGTCATAGGGCCACATTTTTTCGTCGACGATAATGATCGTCACGTTACTGTGAATGGTAATCGTTATCGCGCCATGATTACCGATTATTTTTGGCCCGAATTGGAAGATATGGACTTGGACAACATGTGGTTTCAGCAGGATGGTGCCACATGCCACACAGCAGACGTTACAATCGATTTATTGAAGAGTAAGTTTGATGAGCGTGTTATCTCAAGAAATGGACCAATCGATTGGCCGCCTCGTTCGTGCGATTTAACGCCTCTAGACTTTTTCTTTGGGGCTACGTCAAGTCATTGGTCTATGCCAACAAGCCGACAACGTTGGAAGAGCTCAGAGCCAACATTGAACGCGAAATAGCAGCCGTTTCGGCCGAATTGTGTGGCCGAGTCATCGAAAATTGGGTCCAACGAATCGACCGCTGCAAACGTGCCCGCGGTGGCCATATGAATGAAGTCGAATTCCATTCATAAATGTTTTGATTGTACTTCAACCCAATAATAAAGTTTTTGAAATATCTCAAATGGTCTGCATTTTATTTTGAAAAAAAGTTGTCAAGTCCTTATTGGAAAACCCTTTATCATCAGAACCACGATCAAATCAAAATATAATTACCACTGTCATGTTATTTCTCTTAACATAAATACACTGGTTACTACTAACATCTATTTATGTCGATGGTCATGTTATTTATGCCCGATACACAAAATGTTGCTTTACTTTAAAAATATAGTAAACGCCAACATTTTGCATAATATGTCTGAGGTAAAACAAATAATTTTAGAAGTTTGGAAGTGTTAAATACGGAGACGTGCAGTTTATCACAATATATTGGAGCTCATTGATGGAATTGACACTGTCAGCGTGCCATCAGCATCGCATGCTTCGATGAAGTGCAGGGATTTTAGATGTTATGATCGGGGCACCGTCAGTCAGTTATCGTTCTTCAAACCGCATATACCTCGTTTACTCACGTTTGTCTTTATTGTGGTAGTTAGTTTTGTACGGTTCAGTTTAACTATGTTGTAATTACGAACGATGAAAAAAGCTAAAATCAGTTTACAAAGTGAAGAAGTTTATTGGTAAATTTTCAAATTTAATACATGGTAGAGCTGAAATACTTTGTAAAGTTTGTAATGAAGCTTTCATGTTTCGGAATACATTTAAATGTAAGTCGATATTACACAGCACGAAAATTTTTAAAAATGCATTGGATTCAATAACAATTTTGTATTATATTTAAGATTAATATTGATTACATGCAAGCTACCGTTTGATTTATTAGATAATGAATCATTTTGCCCTATCTGGAATAAGTACTAATATTACCTAATCCAATTTTCGAACAAGTGTAACCTTGGTGAACTGTAAAATTGAAAACAGCATTAAATCAGAGCTAAATAAAAACTCTGGTTATGTGTTGACGAGTCGATTGATCGACAAAAAAAATTGTTCTTAACGCAATAGTACGTATAATGGAACCCAAACCGCCACTGCGTGTTACATCTTGTAAGTAAAACTCAAGCTTTAAATCTATGACCCAAACTATTCGACTGTTATCCAACGGTAGACGATTTGATAGCACATATCTACTTGACAAAATTTATTCGCGAATTTCACAATGTCCTGATATCCTTGTACCTTCATAGCCAATTCTTACGCGCTGAGGAACATGGTTAAATGGTTTTATTACTTTCACCATTTCTAACAAATTAAGCTTTTTAACAATTTTATCCCAACAAAGCAACTACCATCAAGGAATGCCGAAACAAATTCGAAATTGCTCAAGTAACGACAAATTTAGAAATTACGTAATAATTACAAAAGACTAGTTGAAGTACACGAAAAATTACAAAATTCTAAGTTGCCATTAGTGGATACTGTACAAAGACGACTGTATGCATTCAGCGACGTAAAAAGTAAAAAATATTAGTGTTATTGCTTGTAAATAGGTTCGTAACGGTACAAATAGGTTTTAAAATATAGTATTCTTTTGTTTTTCTTCTTAATTGAATATATAACTTAGAGTTGGTGCTGAATAATTTTTTTGGAAATTTAATGATTAAGTCTATTACAAATATATCCTTCAACGCTAGCATGAAAATTTAAACTCCTCTCTATTAGTCAAAAACGCATTTCCCGTTTTGAAATATCACGAACTGTACATATCTCCAGGATACAATATTACCGGGTCCATGATATTTATTTAAGCAACGCCTACGTAATACGCAGGCAGCTTAATCAATAATTACTAAACAGGTGGGTTGAAAATACAGGCTTTACAAATGTGCAAGTTCTTGAGAAAGTAATATCGTCCCTCAGGTTGCTATGAATTATTACGATTTTCTAAGGCGGTTTTCTGTATATTTCCACTTTCAAATATGCAAACTCCATTAATGGAACAAACTTTTACTTTTACTTACATATTTGGAAACGGGGGCACGCGCAGGATTCCGTTTTAGAAAATTTGTATTGACATATGGGTGTGACCAAAGCGAAAAAGATCGCTTTTTTCAACAGACCGACTGTGTACGTAGATGTAATGTGGGGCAACCTTGAATAACGATCATTAAAAGTTCAGTGAACTTATATTTCAGCCTATTTAATTTCCACTACCTTTGACTTTGTATTTATTATATCGGTTCATTTGTAGCTACAGCTAGAAATTATAAGCATTAACTATGTAACTACAATTGTCGGTTTGTAAAATGTAATTGTGTTTTGATTATTAATAATTGGCCCGGTATTCAAAATACCAGGCACACAAAAAATTAGTTCAGACTCATTTGAGTTGATCCTCTCCACGGAAATCTTTAGTAAAAGGCGAAAGATTTATTCGCATTGAAGAGAATCCAGAGTAACTATCGCTGGTAAATTCCAAGAGCTATGCCCATATTTATACAAGTTGTGTTTAGTCTAACAAGATGCGACACCTATTATACAAATGAAACATTACATAATTCCATTTTATAATTTTAAAGAATTCTTTAAACAATTAAAAAATGATTGTTCCATGGGAAAAGTAAATATAAAAAATTATATTCAAAAACTTGCTATTGTGTTTTTCGCGTACATATCAAATCAATAAATATCCGGTATAATCATAAATTAACCACGACTATTACGTTTAAATGAGGATCACACGAATATGAAAAACGTTCCCTTTGTTCCATCTTAGGAAACTAATATTGGATAATAAAACTTTAGATAACATTACTTTCATATTATGAATATTTAATAAATATTTAAAATCATTATATTAATTAATTTATATTAATTCATTTACTCATTTAATTTTACAGTAAACTTGTAAACAAGTCGTTTTTAGACCAAACGTACTTTTAATCCAATGTATTTTATTTATAACAGTTAAGTAATTTATAGTTAAACATATTTTATTATTAATAGTTTTGAACAAGTGCTTGTATAAATTTATTTTTATATTGTTCTGTTATTTTAATACAAAATTCTGTTAGGCAATAAATCTATTATTATAATATTATATATCGTATTTGTAATCCAGTACAACCATTTAACAAAGTTGCATGCCTTATATTGCACATGCATAAATTGATATAAGTAAATGGTGCGATTATATCTGTAGTTATATATATATATATATATATATATATATATATATATATATATATATATATATATATATAACTACTTATATCAATCAACGGTATTAGTGAAATTTGAAGCTTAATCATGAAGTTCAAAAATCGTAAATATGGAGAGACATGTATTGAAGAAAATATTAGTAGACGAATAAGAAAATGATGAATGAAGCAGAGCAAAATCACTGTAAAAAAGTTATTCAATAATATTACTACAAACAGGGAAGTATCTCTGCTACAAAACACATAGTATTTATTAATTGAGAGAGTAGTGATTGTGAATGAACAAAGTAAAAAATGTGTCTTTACTACAATAGAGGACCCTAGTTATATCTAAATTTAAAAGTTTCATAATATTTTCTAAATTAATATTTATTTAAATAATCTCCTTTAAAATTAATTTTAATATGATTGGCTCAAATTTTAAGTTTTTTCCGTAAGCGGTTATCTTCCAATCCAATACTCATATAGAGAATACAATTTAATCAGTTTTAAACTCATAAAAGAAGAAATATCGAATGAATTTCCATTTATAATAAAAGTGAAACTTGTGAAAAATGTAAAATATCTGAATATTATTAGAAAAATAACGTGTTCTCTAGTTTTAAGTGTAGATATAACCTCAACATGACCACGTTTTTCACAAAATTATGCAACCCAGTTCGCATTTTAAAGACATTTAAAGTATCCCCTTTTAATTTCGTAATAAAGTGTTCAAGTAGTGTTTATGTAGGTGATACAAAATGTTTACTTGTGAACAATGCGTTTTTAAATTACAATACCTCCGCAAGCAATTTTTTAAAACAGCAAGTGGTCATAAATCCACTTACAAAATGCATGTCTTCCCACATAAATGTAAATATGCAAGATATTTCGTCTTTACAATTAAAGAAAAGACCGGCGCGGAAAAAGAGAATTTTAGATGAGGATGATCATAAGCCCCCTGGTTTATATGATGTTGTCGCATTTGCCACAGCTGAAGAATATAAGTTAGAGGAGCTGATTAATGGATTGAAACGGCAAAACTTGTATGAACCCAAACATGTCGACAATAATTTAGATGTTATACATGCTGTTGCTAAGTATCAAGTTGGACATGAACCAAGAGAATTATTTTTCTTTAGAGAAGGAACCGTTGTTATGTGGAATGTTACTGATTTGGAAAGTAGTAATGTTTTGGGACATTTAAGGCAGTTTGAAACTGATAGCTATTCAGAAAAGTTATTACAAAATGAAGCAGAATTTATGAATTATAAATATTTAGAACAAGGGTATGTATAATTCAAATTTTCACTTCAAAAAAATATATAATTTTTTTATTATAGAAAACCATTTCTTTCGCAAAATGGTGAAATTGTAATAGCACCAGAAGATAATCTCCTCGAGAAATATACATTTTCAAATGCAATGGCTTTATCGGTAAAATTAGGAATTTGGGAGGCGTCTTTGGAAAAATTCATAAACACTATAGAATTCGTGACTCAGGACCTTAAACTAGGCAAGAAAGTCAAAATGTCACAGGAAGAAGCCTTACGCAAACATGGAGAATTACTAGCTTTAAGGCACATGATAAATTTGAGTTCTGATTTATTAGATACCCCGGATTTCTATTGGGATAGAGATCAATTAGAAATACTTTATTCGCAAATTTGCACATACTTCAGCATTGCCAGGCGTACAAGAGTAATGAATGAAAAAATTAATCATTGTATGGAACTAATAGAGTTGCTGACATCACATTTGAGTGATAAACACCATGTTAGATTGGAATGGATGATTATTATTCTTATTATGGTGGAAGTTTGTTTTGAAGTTATCCATTACGTGGACAGATTTATGCATTAAATAGTCTTTAATAATGTTTTATACGTTTATTACTTTATAAGCATTATTTTTATAAGATATAATACATATAAATGTATATTTTTAAATGTATTTAAGCATTAAATATCAGTTCAATATAGAATGTATGCCTTCAGACTGTTAATAAAAGTATACTGTATCGATATTTACAAAATTATGTCATATATTTTAGTATATTTCTTATAAACTATTTCAGTTAAATTACGTATCCATCAAAGTATCCAAAAATGTGTTTCCATTTATTAGTTTGGTAGTAGCTATAATAAATTCGACATTTGAATCTTCTTGTTTTGCTAAAAATCTTAAAGCAGAAATCTAAAAAAAAAGTTGTAACCAGTAAGTTTGTCTTAATAAGAAATAACATTTTATTTAACCATAGTTATGCATATGATAAGAACAAACCTCGGCAAAAGTGCAACCGCCAATAAAAAATACCAATACAATCTTTGGTGAACTATTATTATTATAAATATTTCCATGAGATACGGGAGGAGTTTCATCTAAGGTGGGGCCTAAAACATCAAAATAACGTACACGTCTCTACGAAAACTATTCTTACCAGGCAGTAATCCAAGATAATCTTGCAATTGTTTCCAACCTCCATTTTTGGTAAGGTGTTCTACCAATCTTATGCTTAATGGAGCATAAATGCAGTGTACATAACTTATATCTGTTGGATTTACTTCAGACGTATCTTCCACAGTTAGCCGTAACCCCTTAAATTTATGATTTTGATTAATTATATGCGAGGGTATAGATATCTAGCTAGCCTGGAGAGTTTTCAGTAAACAAAGGTTGCCATGGTTACAACTATGATGTTTTATAAATAAATTGAATGGTAAAAAAGCGAATTTTTGAACACATGTCTGAGAAAAATTTAGATTTTGAAAAAATCAAATTTAAATCAAATATTGAGTATTTTGTAAAGAGTTATTGGGCGCTCCAGAAAACATTGATTCTATTTATCATACAAATTTAGAAGGTGGGTGAAATGAACTCAAGCTTTTAGCAAAAGCATTGTATATTTCCTATGAATGTGTAATTCACATTGTTCAATGTTCGTAAGTCATTGATTGCACTGCAAAAGATTAATTTAATTGGTTCATCACATACTCTAATTTCCGGATTTAGAATCGTCAGACTGTTATTTGTTCTCAAAACTCAAATAACATTTGAAGGGTAAAACGTTTTTGACAAATAGTAAAACCATATCAGCCTTGTTGAGTGGCTTGGAGATCAAAGTATTTTTCTTTAAAGGACTTCAGGAACTTTCTGTTAAATGTGTAAAATTTGGTTTGAAATATTGTGGCGTTTTATACGATATATGAATACCCTCTCATATATAAACAAATGTATTTATCAGAAAAGAATTATTTAATTTGTTACACCTACATTCGTGATATTTTTGAAAAGAAGCTTACTTTTCGCAATACAGTATATTGCCTTGTCCCAGATTGTGTCTTCAGCAAACCAACTTTCTCTAAATTAGTTAACGTTGATAAAACTTCAAGTCCATAAACCTGAAACAAGATTTTTCAAACTTTTTCTTTACAATAAAACAATATACGAACTTGTACTATTTCCCTTTTATAATATTCTAGTAATTTTGGCTTTAGTCCAGAATTTGTAATGCACTGTAAACAAATTAATCGCAACACTTTTACCAAAGGTTTCTTCTGAGCAATCATGTCTTCTATGTAAGGATTAGCTTTATCGACTTGTATACAATTCAAAAATTCTTGCTCAACTTGCAATGAATCTAAAAATTCGTATGTATCTGTAACTTCTTTAATACTTTCTGCTATTGCTGTATGTTGAGCTAAAGATTTTTTATTTGCCATCAATGTTGGTAATCTCTGTACGAACAATTTCATTTCTTGTACAGATTTATCGTAACGATCTTCTAATTGGGCACTTATTAACTTTGCTTGTTTTGATAAAAAGGAACCGACCTGAAGTATTAAATATAATAAATATTTTTATAAAAACTTAAAAAATGCTTACTCCATTAAAATTCTTATCTCTTAAGTCAGTAAATAATTGATCACTAGAATCTAATATTAAAGTTTTTTTTTCTTCTTGTAATGACTCAGTATGACGTTCTTCTGTAGACATTAATTTTTCGGCAGGTATATTAACTGTGTTATTATTCAATCCAAATATTTCATCTATTAGACCTTCATAAGTTAACTGTGTTGCCAAAGATGATATTAAATCAACAGAACGATCAATTAAAATCATTTGATCAATACAACTATTCTGTTCAAATTTTACTGATTCCTTATTCTCTTTCTGTAATCTAATAAGGAGATCCCAGACATGTTTCGCGGCCATTCCTTTGCCCCAAACTCTGCCAACAGGTCCAAATTTTGACTGAAGAAAAAATATAGATTGTGCAACTTGATATAGGCTGCTTGGATCATTTTCTAAATGATATTCTCTAAAATTCAAATGTTTAATTTTAAACAATATTAAATTAATCTAATGTACCTAAACACTTCTGGTATTTCCATAGACAATAAATCTGAATCAAACGGGAAAAAATGACAATTAAATTCTTCAATAGTCTTTAAACTTCCTTTAATACCATTATGTTCTAATTTATTTATGCAGAGTAAACTTTTTCTAGGTAAAAATATTAAGTGATAGTGTCTTTCGACGCATCCTTCTTTTGTATCACTTTTTATACTTCTAATTATATCATCCATTAATTTTAATTTAGGTCTGCATATAAATATAATGTGTTTAGCTGAACATCTTGATAACGGCGAATTATTCAAGGGATATAATTTCGAAACACCATACTCTTTTAACACTGCATATCTTTCAACTAAACCAGCTGGGGCTTGTATCTGGGTGTCCCATACAATTGCTTTGCTTCCTGAATGTTTTTCTATTAAATTTATTAAATATGACCTTTCTATTGATTGAATTTGTGATACATCTACTTTCCCCCCTTTTAAATGAGCCATTGTACTCAACCTTTATTTACATTTTATATAAAATTGAAACAACTATAACCTGTTTACATTTGTATACGATTCATTTGATTTTTTGACAGAAGTCAAAGGACGACATTCGCATAGCTCGTATGATAAGTAAATAATTAGACACGACCAAAAATGCCAATTAATAAACTATTATTTTTTAATGAAAAATGAAGGTGAAACGTATGCCAAACATTTCACTTCAGAATTTAATTAATTTCTATACTATTAGTTTGTATGGAAATTTGTCTAGTTCATGAATGCTTCCCTGCATAAACAAACCATCAAAGACATAATGCAAATTATAATACACTATTCCCTAGAGAACTAAAATAGACGAACATTTTGAATTTTCGGTTTATTTTCGAATATTATAGTCCGTCTTCTGGTCCTATTAAAGCAACACTTCCCATTGTATTATCTGGCAAAAGATTAGAATAATGCAATTTTAGACATTTTTAAATAATTATTTTTTTTTTGTAAATTTCGCATTTAAATGTTAAAAAATTTTATGTACTGAAAATAGATTTGAAAAATACCTAACTTTTTATCTTAATTTATATATTCTTTTTAGGTTTATTACATTGCCATTTGATTTATTTAGATCGAACATGGTATATATTTCAACATATTTTTTACAAGCAAATACATTTTAAAACTCGTAAATATCACTAAAAATTTTAATACGTGTTCCATCAGTTCCATATATAAGTACAAACACACAGAAACACCGCATAATTTTGTTAATTTAAAATGTTTTGTATTTTTGCAAATTTACAATTTTCAACTGAAAATGTTGAAGAAAAAAAATTAAACAAATAAATAAAAAAATTTCCCGAAACTTCGTTAATATGAAGTAAGTGTTTTATTAGTCCAATGATTGAAAACGCAAATGTAAAAGAATAAGATTTATGACAAAAATTCACCTTAATTGCTAAAATATTTTAAGATATTTTCAACTATTGTATAAATTTCTGAAATTATAAAACATTTTACTAATAATTATTAATAAACAAGCAAATAGTTTGTATCCAAAATCATAGATGTCGCACGGAGTAGTGGTATGTTAAATCTACGTAATACTTTCAAAATTTAGGTTCCAAAGGTAAACATGGATTTTATCCTAACCTTACTATATATTTAAAAATGCAATTATATTCTTTCAGAATAAATCAAATACATTACTATTACCAGTGAAAAGTATTAATGGCAGAAAAGGCAGCTCATTTTTCATTTACTTCTCATATTAGACCTTCTATATTTGAAATAATCGCACAAAATTCCTTAAGCCTTACTTTACAACCAGCTTTTCAAAAAATTTTAGAGGTAATACTAATATTTATAGTCGGATTTAATTTTACATTGTTAACGTTAGTTTCTGGCTGAATGCAAACCGAATTATTTTCAATGGCTAATTACATACGAAGAAGAAAGTTTTGCAATATTCAATGGATTATTACAATATTATTATTTAAAAACATATGGTAAAGTGATAATCAATACATAATTATGCATTACATAATTATATTTTTTTTAGATGCTTCTTTCCCAGAATATTTTTATGGGTTGAAAAGGGTGTCTGTTAAAAATATACCTTTATCAAAGCAACAGCGGCATTTATGTTTTATATTCTTGGTAATTTTGCCATATATTAAAAGAAAATTGGAGAAAAAATTAAATGTCTTCAAAATAGAAGACGCTGAAGGATTATTATTAAATGATTTGAAATCGAAAAGTAAAAAGGTTTTGTTATACTCCCAATCAACATTAGAAATAACCTGGTCTGTTTGGCTTTTGTTAAATTATTTGCGATATATGGCTGATGATACGGAATATCAAAATCCAATATTGCATTTTTTAAAAATCAAGTTAGTATATGCTATTGAACCTGAAGATATTACATCCTTTTGGTCTTCATTATTTAAGGGTAAATTAAGGTATTTACCTAAACATATCAATTAATTAGGATAATCGATACGTATATTTTTTGAATATAGTTTTAAAGAATTTAGTTCTGGTATTTTACAAAATGGATTTAGGACATCTTTAGAAATAGGAGCATTTTTTGTTCAATTTTTGCAGACTTGGTACAAAGAAAAATCAAATTATAGTATAACTGCATTACCAACTGTACCTCCACCTGAAGTAAGTCTTATATTTTTCCTTTAAAAAAATGTGCAAATATTTTTTCAATATTTAGCCGGATCCAAACTCATCAATTTATAAAGGAAAATGTCCAATTTGTTTACAATCATGGAAGATTCCAACAGTTTTACCTGTGTCAGGGTTTGTAAAAAAAAAACGACTGAAATAATTTATTTTGATTGTTAAAATTTTGTCGTAGGTATGTGTTTTGCTTCTCATGTATCGTAAAACATTTGAGAGTAGAACGAAAATGTCCAATTACAAATTATCCTGCAAGAGAATTGGATATTATCAGATTATATGATAACTGACCATGAAATATTTATATGTACAAAGTTTTATACAAAGTTCATTGGTTTTTAGATATTTTACATACAATATCTGTTGAGTAATAAAGGTTTTATATTATTAGTTGTTAAATACTTTGAGGAATATGGAGGGCATTATTGAAGTTAAAATTTTTTTCAAAAATAATTACAAAAAAGCCAAAACCAAACACACACTGTGTGGGTTTGGCTTTGTTTCCATGCGAATTTCGCCGTGTGCAGGTGCGGCACTGGAGTTTAATTATCTGTTGATGATGACAACTTATTTCTCGAAATTGTATAAAAATTATTGTGGGAAGCAGTTATATTAATCTTAATTGATTTATGATAGCGTTACTGACCGGTCAGTAACTCTATTGACAACAAATGATTAATTTCATTTAGCGGTGACACACGTCGAAAATTCAGTCAAGTATGTAGATGGCTTGGCCATCTAACGTGGTTTGAAAATATTACATCGTTTGGTCGATCAGCTTTCTGTTCGTTCCGTAAGAGGGTGCACAGTACTTTCATTAATTTTCGTACATATAATGTGTATACTATAGATGGCGATGTATGCTTGCAAATTTTATAGATTTTGCTAATTGAAAAAAATTTCATGAGAAATATATATTTAAAGTCTGTGTATATAAATTATTCTTGGTAAGTTAAGATACTACTGCAAGTAGAATTTTCAAATGAACTAGTTTTGAGACAATTTTTTCATTTATCTGTTATTTAATAACGCGTATAAAATCTTTAGCAAACAGCAACGAGATAACCAAACTACGAAATATTACAAATAAAATTTATATAATTGAAATGGATAAAATTTGATTTTAAATAATTTTATAGTACACATTAAAGATACTTACCTAAAGGAGTTACAAATTCATGGGAATAGATAAAAAAAACATAATGTAATAGAGGAAAAATTAGAAATGTGTGTGTATTTCAATGCTTGTATATTTGTTCCACGTTGAAACCTGAACATTCACCATAGTATTATTTAGAAAGTTGGATTATATTTTTAAAGTCCAGAAGGATAAAATATAAAAAGAAATCGGAGAGAGAATTATATTTACAATCAAAAATAAAGTTCCTAATATATGGTATACTATCATATATAAATAAATGAATCAAGGTAAATACAATGAATCAGAATTATTCAACTGATTTTCTAAACTCCGGGAAATTCAAGAATAAAGTAAAAAAGTTGACATTCAACGTTTATATCCCAAGCGAACAATGTTTTAAAATTATCAGGTTGTTACAAATGTAATGTCCGTTTTTTCCTTCAGTCTGAACTGAATCGCACCTATGTGAAGACGTGTATGTTTTTGGTGAAAATTACTATTGTAGTTGTAGAAAAGGGTATTTATTTTGAAGTGTGTACCTGTTCCATTTCTTGGAAAGATTAATACACCTGTCCTTGTCTCGCCTATGGAAATGCTGTGTTCAATTTAAAAAGGGATTAAATGCAGCTGCAGTAACGCGAGAAATTAATCAGACATCCGGTGAAACCACGTGTAATGAACGCACATTACGGCGATGGTTTAAAAAAATTCAGCGAGGGAAATTTTGATTTGGAAAATGAGCCTCGCGGATATGTGCGTAGCACCGTTAATGACAACGAGCTGCGTGTAGAAGTTGAAAGTAATCCGTCGACAACGCGTAGCCTTGCAAAAACATTTCAAGTGTCCATTGCCACCATTAGTCGTCACCTTTCTTCGATTGGCAAAGTGAAGAAACTCGATCGAAGGGTGCCGCACCAATTAACGGAAGCTCCGTCGATTAGAGGTGGCTACTTCTTTGGCTAATCGACAGAAAGTTGAACCGTTTCTTCATCGAGTGGTAACGTGTGACGAAAAGTGGATACTTTTTGATAATCGGAGATGGTCAGGACAATGGTTAGATCGAGGTGAAGCACCAAGACAGCATGCACGAGCATCACTTCACCCGCGAAAGATTATGGTGACTATATGGTGGACCAGTAAGGGTATTATTCACTATTCATTTTTGCAACCTGGTGAAACCATCACGGCAGCGTCCTATTGTGCCGAATTGGAAACTATGCATGGAAAATTGAGCCGCTTGCAGCCCTCACTAATCAATAGACATGGACTCATACTTCTTCATGATAATGCAAGACCTCATGTTGCACGACAGACAATCCAAAAACTTTCGGAATTTGGTTACGGAATTCTCCCTCACTCACCTTATTCACCTGACCTTTCGCCAACTGATTTTCATTTTTTCCGAAGTTCAGACAATCACTTAAAAAATAGGGACTTCCCTGACCGGGAGTCTGTAATAGCACTGTTTGAGCAATACGTGAGCCGTCAAAACTTAGATTTCTTTTCAAAGGGAATTTTTCAGCTTCCAGGCCGTTGGCAACAAACTATTGATGTAAATGGAGATTATTTCGCAGAATATTTATATTTTTTTAAATTTAGACTTTTTATTCCTTACAAAATCGGACACTTCATATGTAACAACCTGATAGAAGGAATTTTGTCACTGGAATGCTATATTTCAGTGACAATTTTCAACAAATAACGTTACATTTTTAAATTGCAATTAAGAGACGCATTCAGCTGACAATCAATGAGAAGTTTTTTTAATTGCTAGTAGTTTTAAATTTTCAGTTATTTTCGATAAAAACACATTTTAGTTAATGAAAAGATTAAATAAAATAAAACACATATCAGTTTGGGCAAGTTCTTTATTTTTATGGTATTAAATGTTACTTGTATAAATAGAAAAGATTGCAGGATACACAATCATGCAGAAAACAGTTATTAACAAACAGAAAGAAAACAACTAAGGTAGTATATATTAGTTATCAAAATTCGGTATCTTTTTTTTGTTTTGTTTAAATAGCTCTGTCATTGTAAAAGAAAAACACAAGAATTATATATGTATTTGTGTACAAAACAGGTGATAAAATAAAAAAAAAAGTGAAATTAAAACAAATGAAACAGAAATATACCTTTTGAAAATCCTACATCGACAATCCCTCTCTCTCTCCCTTTCAAACAAGTAACCATCCGATTTAGGACATGAGAAAATCCTCGGGGGAGGACTCCTAGTATCCCAAATAGAATGTGGAAGTATCAAGACTCCAACGGAGGAATATTAGAAAAATCCGAAGTATGCTATTTCCTGAACGATCCGTAAAGATTTTTCCCGCGTCACTAAGAAAATTTGCGACAGGGAAAAATCCTTACATCCTCTCTTAAACCATTCCTTTACTTTTTTTTTTTGATTCATATTTTGAAGATCCTGGCGATGCAGATCCTTTTTACGCATACATATTTTTTGAGAAATCCTAATCCTTTTTTAAATTTACTTTTATCCTTTTTTTATTATCCAAACAATCATCCCCTTGTACATGCCTGTCCCAGAGCCACTTCAAAACATCCTAGGTCACATGATGATAATATTCCTTTTACTGATCCTTAATTTTTTTTTTACAGACAGTATTTTTTTAAATTGCTTTTTTCCCACTTGCACATGGAATATTATTCCTGTTCCTAGGGCCTTCGAAGTGGTCGAAGTCCGAGATTGTGTCAAAGATTATGAGATACTTATTTTGTACGGATCTAACCTGGCATTGAAGAAAACGTATGTTAATTTACGAGACAAATGGTATTAAAATTATTTTATCAAAAGTTCTATATAAATTGTCAAATCAATTCTTTTTTTTACATGAATTCTTTTGCATTCGAATACTCTACAGGGTCGGTCAAAATTTTACAGAGCTTCCGCATCCCTTCTTAATCGTATTTTAGCAAGTTAAAATATTTAGTAGTACCTGCGTTTGAGTTATGAATATTTTGAAAGACAAATATTTGAAATAATGGTTTAAAATTTTCAAACAAAATTTGAATACATTTTTCTGGCGTCAGCATTCATAATATTAAGTTATAAAATGGGTTCGTAGTTTGTGAGACATCCAACTGGGAGAAATACGTAACTTTGTGTTTAATATTTTCACCTGTTCACGAGTGAAGTCTTTTACAAACTATTAAATATGTATGGTGACGATCTACTTTGTTTTAATGTTTGAACTAAAATATTAACCAGTTTTTCTTTGAATCCGTTGATTCATCTACGATAAGATGCAATTTTTACCGTTCATATCACACCGAATTATATTCTTTGTTGCAATATCGATTCACTAAACTAGTTAGGGTTGTATTTGTTCCAAAACTTACGAAACTGTTCCTTTAGGATGTTATTAAATAGAATTTTGCAAACACTCATCATAAATATTGAATCCGTTACAAATTTAGCAGAGTTTCAGACCGTGCTTTTTCGATTTGTATTTTGCGTTATTTATGTTTCTGGCAATGTGATCGTTTCTAAATCAATAAATGCCCATTCCACAACGAAGACGTACGAGATTCGTCGCGTTTTAAGTCAGGATATTTGAAAACAAACATTCGATCAGTCACGAGTTTTATAATTTCTTCATTCATATACAGTAATCCCCCCTATAACACGGTAGATTGGTTCCGCGTTATAGGAGTATTTCTATATAACGCGTTACGTATACATTATTGTTCCAAAATATCAATTTTTTGTTGTAGAGAAATAAATTTCCTTTTTAACTTAGGTTTTGCTTCCTTTTCACTTGTCATGGCTTAAAACCAAATATTTTATTTAAAATAAAATTTCTACACCTTTTAAATTAATTTTATAACAACACAATAGTCACACGTGCGAAACTAATTATGAACTGTACAAATCATTTTAAATTTCACAGTACAGAAATATAATGTGGGAAATCCCCGCGTTATATGGAAGAATGCCTGTGTTATACGGGGGATTGAAATCGTGTAATATGAAAATGCGTTGTAAGAGTACCGTGTTATAGGGGGTAATATTGTATGCTATTAAAACATAAGTCGACCGAACAGAAATGATATTTATAGATTGATATTCTTTATGCGATTAAGTATTCCCTCTCTTAGGCATGTGTGTAATAAATGTTTTTATTCATATGGCACTACAGGTCTTTTTACACGCCCGTGGTTTAGCACCAGCTTTACGAATCCTGTAAGTTATAAATAATCGAATTAACTGAAAATTTGTGAAAAAATTACCAAACATTTTTGAACAAAAAATAAGCAAAATTTAAAGAATAAACTATTTCAAGGGAACGAAATAATAGCTTAAGATACAGTGGCAGGCTAGAAGTGTGAATAGATTTGAGAGAATATATAACCGAGGCACTAAATATATTTTTTTGTATACGAATAGTTTCTCTCGCATTTATTTCATACACTAAAGAAGTTATGGGATTCACCAGTGATATCTAGCGACAGATTGTGATTTGCTTTTTTTAATTAACACATGAAGTTTGTAGCACTACAAAACACATCGATAACTTTAAAAATAAATTGAATAAATGCTTTTAAATTAATTTGTTCGGCACAGAATTGGACATTCGTTTGAATTAATATGAAAATATTATTGCAAACTGTAAACTTATTGTAATCAAATTAATTCGTTTCGAAACAGTTTATTTAAAAACACAAAGTTATCTTGTAAAGTACACTGGACAAAATCGATTTTGATCAAATTTCCATTCATATTTGACTATTTATAAAAACAACCATAAATACAACAGTGAAAACGACATCGAATGTAACGAAAATTATAAAATTTCAACAAACGTGCTACACATAAATAATGTACCTACGTTAAGTAGCAGTCAATGTCCATGAATTCAATGTAAATGCGTTTTCGATTCAGATGGAACTCGAAGACAAATTGGAAAATAGGCAAGCCCTGGAAGATAGTTTCAATATGTTACTTGTTTAATGTAATTACAATCAAAAATGTTGGAAAGTTTTCATTCTAAAATAGAAGCAATCGATTCTTTAACCTCAATTGTAACTTTAAAATTTCTTGCGTAACCATTTTGTCGACCACTGTTTTTTTTTTAAAAAAATTAATGATTCTTTCCGGTTTTAAATGCAAAAGTATTCATTTGTTTAGTGAAAAACAAGACACTCATACAATATCTTTAGGATTATTTTCAAATTGTTAAACCAACTGATTTGATGTTAAATGAATTTGAGAATTAAACAAAAAAACATTTAATATTTACTTATATGAATATGAAAATTAAAAAAACCAAAAACATAAGCATCTTAAATACCGAAATTCAAAGCCTGATCCTGTCCCACGAAAAATCGTGTCCTCCACATCGAGAGTCCTGATTTTCTTTAATATGAAACATTTTATTTTGTGTGTGTGTACATTTGAAAGGAACAAGAAGAAATCCTTCCTTTTATAATTTTTTTTTGAAATCCTTACGCTCTCTTTATTTACGTATGACATATCTTTTGCATTCAATCTCCCACATCTTTCCTCTCCTTATATATATATATATATGCACATATATAAAGTTAAAATCCTCAAAAATATCCTTTTTTAGCGCATCACATCCAAATGAAATTTGCTTACGAGTTATGTTTATTTTTTTTGTGATTCCCTCTTTATTTCTGAACCAATTCTCGCTTGTGGCAAGGTATACGGTAACAAAAAAAATACAGTTAGTACCATAAAAACTTACTCTATACAAAGAAGTTACATGAAAAAGAACGCTTTCATTGGCATCAGGTTGATGACAAAATCATATTAAAGTGGAAAAGTTTTTTGCAGCTGTGACCGTGTATTTTTTGAATTTTTTTCAAATTTTATCATCAACCTTTGCGGCCCAAATAACACAAGTAAAATGATATTGAAATAATACAACTAAAAACTAATTTACAAGATTTCGATTATGCATTTATGTATTTCTAAATTTTTACAGTTTTTTTTCACATTTGTAACTACTAAAATAGTAAAAAAGGGGCCTAAATATTACTTTTATATCTTAGATTCACGTTTCTAAAAAAAAAAGAAACTTAAAAAGGCAATAATCAAAACATATTTTTCTCACCTGTCTTTTTAATAATAAAAGAAAATATAGTCGACAAGTAATGAAATCAAAAAAGAAAAAAAAAAAACAACGAAAATGTTGTCAATAATTTCATTTACCCTACATTGTGGTATCTCTAATTGCTTTTAATGGCCTTTCGAAATATCAAAACACAAAATCACACAGAAAAATAATTGATAATAATCTTTTAGATAAAGAACGTCTTAATATGCAACGAAACAAAATACGTACATTACAAAATGAGGAGAGTCCATGGAATATGATCAAATATAAGAGTTTGTTATAATTTGACTTTGATTTTTTTAAGAACGGGAACGGGTTCTTGAATAGCTTCTTTTGACCGGACTGTATGTGGGGGAACCCCTGCGCCTTGGTGAGTATGAACGGCTTCTAGAACGGCCACCCGATCTTCTGTCGCTGCCGCCCCTATCTTCTTTTACACGGATATACGATACTTCACCCTATTGATAGTTATTTAAATAAAGAAATATATTTGTAAGATTATGTCTGAATTTATCTCAATAATTAGTTTTAATTATATAAAATTGTTTGGGTGTTTTTTTTAAAAAGATCTGGTGCAGTAGGAAAAATCATTAAAATATAATTAAATATTGTGCTTTTGTGATTTTATGATCTATAATTTAACCCAAAATCTATTACTTCATATTGAAATTGAATTAATTTTTGTAAGCTTGAAAAATATTATTTACAAGAAAATATCAATAAAAATTTTAAAATCATTTTTAAGATTATGATAATATAAGTATTGTTGTTTTTCTCACTTCAGCTTAAAAACAAATTTATCAGTAATTTTTAGATATTGTAAACCACAGGAGGTGTTTTTTTCCATTCCAAAATATTATCTGAAAACCACACCAGCCACTAACTTATTATAGGTATATAATTCTTAGATGAAAACAAAAATAAGAGAATGATAAATTATAAAAATAAATTCCAAGTTTGTTATGCGTAAAACTTAGATAAAAAATTTTTTCATTATAAAAAGTGCAAATAGAAAATTTAAGAAAATTATCTAGTTCGCAAAGCAAATAATATATTTAAAAAACATTAGATATATTATATATAAAATATGATACTAACCTCATGTGATCTAAATCTTGAATCATCAAGTTTTTTTATAGCATATTTCATATCCTCGTATCTTAAAAATTCAACTACACCAGAACCATCTTTAAAAGCATCAGCAAAACAAACATCTCCAGCCTCTCTCATATGATCTTTTAAATCTTGCCATGAACCAGAAGGGGGTAAACCTACAAATATGTAAATAAAAAACGTTTTTCAAAATATGAATATTACAATTATACCTGTAACAAGAACTCTAAATTGCGATCTACGTGCTGGGGGACCTCTAGAACTACGTCCCCGATCACCACCACCCCCTCTGCCGCCTCTAAAACCACCGGGGCCGCCACCTCGCGGAAATTCAACCCTAAGGCGATAACCGTCATAATCATATCCATCACGAGCATGTACCGCGTCATCTGCGTCCCTAAAACAACATTTTTTAAATAGATGAAATGATAACGAGACTATTGAGTAACAATACCTTGGATCCTCGAATTCGACAAAAGCGAATGGTGGTCCGCGTCTGTTTTTCAAGTCAACGAACGTTACTTTCCCGAATTTGTAAAACAAATCTTGAATATCCTTCGTACGTATATCTGGGGGTAAATTACCGACGTAAATTCTACAATCGCTTCGACTATGAGACATTTTAGATTCAAATATTCACTTTAAAAAAGGAAATATAAAGGAAAACTAAGCCGGCTACAACGCTACCATTCACAAACAAGATGGCGAAATAGGCGTATGCGTCATATATTTATTCGAGTACCAACTTACGAAAACGAAAATGAAAAACCAAAAACGTCTTATAAATTTTTAAAAATCATATTTAAAAACGCTAGAAGCATCTTTAAAATAGGTAGAACTAGATATGTTGGATGTTTGAAAAATGTGGTTTTTTATCTTCATACCGCATCCTCTTATAGTTCAAAGAGTATTAATATTTTTACAGTTTGACAGTCACGTGAGACAAATAATGAATTTTATTGGATGAACGTATGCATTTTGTAGATTCTAAATCAAAGTTCACTTTTAAATGCACAAATTTCTGCATTTGCAATGAAAAAAACACTATTAATTTCACTTTTACTCCTTCACAACTAAAATTTTGAACATTATACTTAAAATTTTGTCTAAATATAATATTATTTGATATCATACCTACTTAAAATTTAAAATCAAAAGATTCGTAAGGGTATATGTAATTATTAGCAGACTGAAAACTAATGTTAGTGACAGAATAAATTCCTGTACAGAGTTGACTTCTAGACAACCATTTTCTCGAATTATCCATGAATGATGATATATTATAATTTAGGGTAGAGGTGAAACACGTTTACCTAATTTAGATGAATCTTTAGAATTATTTGTAATCTCATTAATAAAAATAAGTAATAACCATTATATTATTTTTTTACTAGTACAATCTGGTTAATAATCATTAATTTATAAATCACCAGAAAAGGCACTAAATCTAGGGAATCTTATGTAAAATCATTTAATTTGATGTAAATATTCAAATCTAAGTCCAGCAAATTCTTTTATGTTGCTTTTATTCATTTCGTTATTATATTTATGAGTCACTTTTTTATTTATCTCATTTAAATAGAACATACATCTTGCTATACATGTTTCAATTACTTTTTTTAGATTGGAAAACACACAAAAAAGTGCAAAAAACCTATAAATTTGTATTAAATAACATATTAATCTGTAGTACAAATATATTCTAATCTAATAGAGGTGTTGGTAATGATGATTGTGGCAAAGAACTTGAGTTACCAGACTCTTCATTTTTACAAAACTATAATTCGTGTAAAAATGTAAAATAGTAGGTAACTGTAGGCAATAAAATCTCGTATGTCTGTTTTACCGTCTTTTTTATGACATTTCTAATCTGACATTGGTCAGTTTAAATCAGAATGTTAAAATTATCCGAAATCCATAAACAGTTATCAAATTTAGAAGGAAGGTATAGTTAATACATTGTGACTGTGACTGTAACGAAAATGTGAGAACACAGAAGTCTTACAAGGAAAGAAAGTTTGGAATGACCCAGAATTTCAAATCAGTAACGAGATTAAATTTTATTGACTGTTTAAGAGAAAATAATCCGTTTAAGACAGCAAGACATGTATTTCAAGCAATTTTTCCACGTTTCTGTTTAACAGTATTCCACAAGATTAATTATGCTGGTGTAAAGAATTAACTTTATATTACATTTCAACGAGGGATAAATTTCTGAACACACCCAAATGTCAGTTAATACTCGTAGTTTGAAAGCAAAGCAAAATCACATAGTCCTATCTATAATGACGTACTATTTGAACACTTTTAAACTAATAAATAAAATTATATGTATTTTCTAAATAAATATTTACACACATAAATACAAGAATTTTAACACGTGTATTATGTACCAGTATTACTGATTTATTTATTTTTCTATTCAAATTTTCGCGAATTTTATGGGTTATAATATGGGCTTGGGTCTGTTCAGAAATTTGTCTCTCTCTTTTTGAAACATTTAAATTACTTTTATTCACCGTTTTATGACCAATTATTTAAAACATGTTATTGGCCAAATTTCATGTTAATATTATTAAACGCATTACTTTTATTTATAATTTATTCATAACCTATTAAATGTGCCAATTATAATGAATACCTATACTACCGGTCATATTTATTTGCCCACCCTTAGTTTTAGCCAAAATTATTAAACTATCAAATGTGTAGTGAAAATTTATTTACTGTACCAATACAATAGTGTAAAATAAACATAAAATAGTTACATTTTTCTTATATAAAAACTTTATCATTAATTATTATTAAATTTTGCTCTCATCAATGTGCCCATTTTTGATAATTGCGGCACATAACCGCGACATCCTTTCAATTAATTTTTGCAGTGTATCTTCTGTAATTTGTGCCCAGGCTTCTTGAAGTTGTTCCCACAGTACAGTGGTGGATAATAGAGCACGTTCTCGAACCTTCCGGTCCAATTCTTCCCAAAGAAGCTCTATTGGGTTCAGATCAGGACTTTGAGCTAGCCATACCATTATAGAGATTTGCCCTTGCTCTTCTAGTTGACGCAAGTAATCGCCACACAATCTAGAAGTGTGTTTCGGATCGTTGTCCTGTTGAAATACAAAGTTTTCGCCAAGAATCCTTAGTCCTGAAGGAACAGCGTTATTTTCTAAAATTTCCTTGTAGCCTTCTTTTCTTAGGATTCCCTCAATTTTGACGAGATCGCCTACAGATCTTCCACCAAAACACCTCCAAATCATAACTGAACCTCCTCCATGTTTTACGGTAGGCGCAATACATTCTGGCAGTACTCTTTCGCCTGGGGATCTTCTTACGAATATTCGCCTTTTACTACCGAAAAGTTCAAACTTCGATTCGTCTGTCCACAACACATTATTGCACTGATCAATCGTCCAATTCTTATGTTCTTTAGCCCAATTTAGTCGTATTATCTAGTTTTGCTCTCGTAGTAGTGGTTTTCGCAGAGCAATTCCGTATAAACCCGCTTGCCTTAACTTTCTCTATACCGTGGATACCCTAATTAGTTTAGCACGCGCTCTATTCATTTCAGCAGCAATTTCTGGTGCTGTTTTTCGTCTATCGCGTCTACTTATCCGTATTAGATGCCGGTCATCTGCAGATGTCGCTTTGCGTCGTCCAGATCTTCTTTTGTTGGAAAATGTACCACTTTCTTCAAATTTTTTAACGTTATAATCAACCGTTCTGCGATTTAATCGTAATTCTTTTGCAATTTCGCGATTATTTTTTCCCGTACTATGATAAGCAATTATAATAGCACGCATTTCAACAGATAATTCCTTCGTCTTCGGCATTGCATTAAAATATTCACAATAACTCTCTATTTCACTGTTTTCGCAACAAAAGATGAACGATAACTGACATAAAATTTATTTTCCTTTTTGAATAACACATCCTAATATTGTAATTAGTTAGTACAATAACACAATATTGGTAATACCTTTCGGAAATGCAGGTAAAACTGTTAATACTGTAGGGATTAGCCTATATAATATTTATGGTATTTTTCCAATTTATGACACCTTTACGATATATCATAAACAATTTAAGATTTTCGTAGAAATTCATATGGAATTACTTCCACTAATAATATTGTTGAATAATTATAATACAGATTTTTCGAAAGATAATCCGTATTTTAGGAAACACATAAAATTGGGGTGGGCAAATAAATATAACCGGTAGTGTACCTGACAGAGTTAAGACAAAAATAATATATTTCTATCTATTAAACGATGATGTATATATATATTGAATAAAAACATCTTTGAAATATTTAAAAGTAAAATTTAGAAAAGTTTAGAAAAATCTCCTTAAGATAGGTACAACTAGATATGTTGGATGTATGAAAAATGTGGTTTTTTATCTTCATACCGCATCCTCCTCTAGTTTAAAGAGTGTTCATATTCCAGCGGTTTGACAGTCACGTGAGGCAAATAACGAGTGCTATTGGATGAACGTGCGCAGTACCTATCTACAAAATTCAAATATATAAAGGAGGGAATTTATTTGAAATAGACATTATTTCTTGCTCAACAGCAGAGCAAGATATATCGTCAATTTCTTTTTAATTAAAAACACCGGAGCAATGAGTGCCAACAAACAAAATCTTTTACTTCTTTTCGACAGGCCTTTGGAGCCATCTATCCTTCCAAAAGGCCCTAACCAAGAAGCTTTCGATGTTCCAGTGGAATTATTGGTAATTTTGTTATTGTGTGTTATTAACGATGTTAAATATTAACATTTTTATTTTGAATTTAGAGCGACAGATATAAAGCAATTGGAGTAGAAGTATCCACTAGATTTGGTCCAGAGACAAGTGCAAAAATTCCGGTCAAAAAGATTTCGCCGCCGCCATTGGGCGAAATTCTGGATTTACCCAGACAGGCTAACTTTTCATTATTCATACCAAAGCATAGAAAAATTGCTAGCAGGCTGATTAACATCTTTTTGGGTAAATAAATAGTTATCATTTCTCTTTTTTTTATAACATTTGTACTTATTTTTATTATGTAGGTATGAGGAGTATTGAAGATTTGCAAGCTATGGCCATCTACGCTCGAGAAAGAGTTAACGCCTACTTGTTTAACTACTGTTTTTCAGTTGCTATTTTACATAGGCCAGATACTCAAGATCTAGATATTCCTTCCTTCATTCAAACATTCCCTGACAAATATTTAGACAGTCAAGTGTTTTCCCGTGCCCGAGAAGAAGCAACAATTGTTCCCGAACTTCAAAGGGTATATAAACTAACTATAAACTAAAAATAATTGTTTGAATTTATTGTTATACTATATTTTTTAGTTGCCAGTAGAGATTCCGAAAGATTACACCGCCTCTGATTTAGAAATAGAACATCGCGTCGCCTACTTTAGAGAAGACCTTGGAATAAATCTCCATCATTGGCATTGGCATTTAGTGTATCCTTTCGAGGCCGCCCTAGAGGTTGTCAGAAAGGATAGAAGAGGTGAACTGTTTTATTACATGCACCAGCAGGTCATCGCCAGGTATTCAAACCGATTCTAATTTTACTCGAGAAAAACGCTTATTTCGATTTTTCAATCAGATACAATAGTGAAAGATTATGCAATGCCTTGCAACGAGTTACGAGATTTACCGAATGGAAAAAACCAATTCCTGAAGGATACTTCCCAAAATTGGACAGTCTGGTTGCCAGTCGTGCTTGGCCAGCTCGCGTTGAAGAACAAACTCTTTCTGATCTGCGCAGGGAACAAGATCAAATCACTCAAGATGTCGACGATTTATACAGATGGCGGGATAGGATTATTGAAGCTATCCACAATGGTTTTATCCGAAATGTGAGTAGACATTTGTAAATGCAGATTTGATTAGATTTTCAAAATGTTTAAAAAATTTTGAAGATTTGGTTATACACAGGCTGTCGCAGAGAAAACCGAACTTCTTTAAAATAAAAACAAAAACTGTCTATTTTGGTAAAATTCATTTGTTTTATTCAAAGTAAAATAATTTTGGTTCTATGTATCAAAATTGGTCTTACGTTATCTAAGAGACTCAAGCAATTGTTTTTTCGTATAATTTCCTTCTGACATCTCTGATATGTTCTTAAAAAGTTTTCTAGATATTTCTGCCATTGGAGACATTTTTTCTAGATACATAAAGGTCATAATCCGCTAGATCAATGTTATTGCAAAAATTATGTAATATTCCTCATAAATACAATATATTCAATATATGCATTGAGTAGTTGGTTGAGCAAGTTTAAGAGTTTATTGTATCATAAAGTATATAGGATAGGGTTATTTATGGAATAACACATCGGGCAAATGGCCTCCACGGCTTTGCATGCACATACGCACTCGTTTGTCGAAATTTTCCATGACCATTATGCATAAATGTGGCTAAATTTCGTTGATGCAGCGTTGAATCTCCTCCTTTAATGTACGAGTGATTGTGGGCTTGTTGACATAGACCTGTGATTTCAAATAACTCCATAAAAAGAAATCTAATGGTAAATCACACGATCTAGGGAGCCAATTCTGATCACCGAAACGAGAGAGTACGCGATCGGGAAATGTCTCATGCAGTAATTGAATTGTTTCACGGGCTGTTTGGCATGTGGCACCGTCTTGTTGAAACCACATATTGGCCATATCAATATCATCCAATTTCGGCAGAAAGAACTGTGTTATCATGTCGCGATATCGAGCACCACTAACAGTCACTGCTTGCCCAGCCTCATTTTCAAAAAAGTGTGGTCCAATTATGCCTCCAGCCCAAAATCCGCACCAAACTGTGACACGTTGTGAATGCATTTGTTTTTCGACAATCACATGTGGGTTCTCAGATCCTCAAAAGTGACAATTTTAGCGATTAACAAAGCCATCAAGGTGAAAATGTGCTTAATCGCTTAGGATGATTTTGCTCGAAAAATCAGCATCCATTTGTTGATGTTCAATAATCCATTCAACGAACTCTCTTCGCTGTGCATGGTCGTTAGGCTTCAGTTGTGTTAATTGAATTTTGTAAGCATGGAGACACAGATCTTTAGTGAGTATACGCTGTAGAGAGCTTCTTGAAATTGTCAATTCTTGTCCACGTTGCCGAATTGAGGTTCTTGGATTATCATCGACACTCTCACGCATTGCTTCGATATTGACATTCGAACGGCTTGTTTTTCGACGACCAGTGTGTTTGGTGTCTCCAACGGATCCAGTCTCCCTGAATTTTTCAATTAATCTCTTCACAGTTGACGAAGTTAAAACACTATTCCGACCATATTTTGTATGAAATTTTCGAACTGCGGCCGCCAAGCTTTAATTATTTTTGAAATATTGTCCAATAAGGAAGACACGTTGTTCTATCGTGTAACGCTCCATTTTTACTAACCCTAAACTGTCAGCTGTCGAATTGTTTTTTTTTAAGGTTGCCAACACTTTACTCCACAAATGGCGACAAATTCAAATCTTGCCTTAATTTTAGGACACCCATTACAATACCAAGCTTGAAAAAACTTTAATTTAGTCATCTATTACTTAATAACTTGATAAAATACATTTTCTTAATGGTTCAGTAGAAATCTTTTCTACGACCTTTTCTTTGAAATTCAAAAGCTGCTGTTAGAGTAAAGGAAAAATTTCTATTTTTCTGGTGTAGGAACAACAACAACAAGTAACATTAACAGAAAACGAAGGCATAGATATTTTGGGCAACATAATGGAATCTAGCCTTTTATCACCAAACAGAGCCTATTATGGGGATCTTCACAATATGGGACACGTTTTTATTTCATACGTCCATGATCCAGATCACAGATATTTGGTAAGTGTGGTATTTTTGTATTTTTTATAATATTGAGATTTTTATTGCTTAATTTTGAACATTAAAAAATGCAAAGTAAATTCGAATTAGGTACTAATCTAGGTTATTAAATAAAATATTCATATTTTATTAATAAATTCCATAAACTATGTTTTAGACTTATTTTGTAAACATTTTTCAGCCGTGTCGTTCTGAATCTGGTTTATTAAGCTTCTAACTACTCAGTTTTGTTATATAAAAAGTAAAACTTTTGGGCTAAAATTTTTCACTTTAGAAAATAAAGGGTGTTTCGAATTTCGCGTTTTTTTAAAGAATAAATAAAACACATAATTGGCATTCACTTTCGAAAACTTTTTATTGGTAATTGAAGTATTAGTTATGACATTTATATGCGAAAAATAATATCTGACAAATGCTCTCCTCTTGCAGCTCCACAGACGTCCACTCTTTTGTTAAAATTTTCAATGACATTTTGACATAATTGAGGCTCTATCTCACCAATGACACGAATAATTTCATCTTTCAAAGCAGGAATTGATTGCGGATTGTTTTTATAAACCTGACTTTTCACATAACCCCAAAGAAAATAGTTTAACAGTGTCAAATCACGTGATCTTGGTGGCCAATTAACATGACTGTTTCTCGAGATTACACGTCCAGGAAATTTTTCTCTCAATATATCAATTGATTCGTGTGCAAAGTGAGTTGTAGCGCCATCCTGTTGAAACCACATATCTTCTAGATCAATATTCATTAATTCAGGCCACAAAAATTCGGTTATCATTCGACGATATCGATCACCACTGACAGTTACAGCTTCACTATCAGCATTTTCAAAGAAGTAAGGGCCAATTACATCACCTGACCATAATGCACACCAAACAGTAACTCGTTTAGGATGCATAAGTTTCTCATGAGTAATTAGTGGATTTTCCTTATCCCAGATACGGCAATTTTGTTTATTAACATAGCCACCAAGTTCAAAATGTGCCTCATCGGAAAAAATTATTTTTTGAGAAAAATCAGCTGGTTGTTCGTTGATGAAATTGACAAATGAACGACGTTTTAAATGATCTAATAGCTTCAGTTCCTATGTTGTTTGAACCTTATATGCCTTCAGAGCTAAATCCTTGTGTAAAATACTGTTGATCCACTAACTGCAAGTTGTTGTGAGCGTCGTCTAATGGACCTTTTCAGGATCTTCAGCAATACTTTCACGAATCAAACCAATATCTTCTTGCGAACGACTACCACGACTGTATTTTTCACTTTTTTGATCTTCCATGGAACCGGTCTCTTGAATTTTTTTAATAATTCGACCAATAATGCTTTCAGATGGACGATTATGTAAACCATAAAATTCACGTAATTTTCTAAAAACTCTTTTCACAGAATGCTGATTTTCATAAAATAATTCAAGAATTTGCACGCGTCGTTGTACCGTTTACGAAGCCATTTTTATAAATGTCATACATCACACTTTTTAAATGCCAAAGACTAATTCAGTGCGCCATCTATATTTCATTTATTCTTAAAAAAACCGCGCAATTTGAAACAGCCTTTATGTTATTACCCCATTCAGATATATTCAGTTCAATATCATATAATTTGAGGTAGACTTCAAGCATTTTTGTCAATACATCGTTTTCACTGGTGTAAACATATATTAGAGCATAATATCATCTAATTTTTGTTTCATATTTGAAAAACATTACAGGAATGACAATGTAAATTCCTACCAGAAAAATTGCGTACAAACTTTCTCATTTTGGGGGGAAACTTTGGAAAAAAAATAACATTTTAGACCCCACCATCGCGTCGCTATAAAACAGAAATTGATCAGAAAACTAGCAATAATTGAGTCGTTTAAGTCATATTATTAAGTAAAAAAAATTAATCTCTTAGGATATCTTCTTTTATTTTTAATTAACTCGTTATTTCGATTCGTTTTTCTGGTTTCAACTCAAATATATATTTTTAAAAAAATGCCGATCTTCCCAGATACAAAAATAAAATTAACAAAATTATATTTTCATTTTTGGTTTTGTTCAATAGGAAACATTTGGAGTTATGGGTGATTCAGCAACGGCTATGAGAGATCCAATTTTTTACAGATGGCATGCCTTTATTGACGATATCTTTCAACAGTTTAAAGGCACTCTACCTCGTTATACAGTGCAGCAGGTAAGCATTTTATTAAAGATCTTGTAAAATATTTTTTTAAATTATTTTCTACGTAAGAAATTCATTGTTTAAAATTGACAGTAATTTAATTACTTTCTAGATGACATCATCTAAATTTTTCGTATATTTCTTTTGCTATAACAAAGTTTTCAAATTAAAAAGAAATCCTAACGACAATTTATATTCATTCGCGAAGAAAATTTAAATTATTTAGATCGTCTTCTGAATTTATTAAACGAATTAACATGATTTTGATAATGATATGATCTACCTAAAGTTTTCCGCCTTTTATCTCCAACCTACCACATCCGGTGCACGACAACTCCTAATGCCGGTAATTTTATAGTTTTTTTTTTCGTCTTTTCGCGGTCTATCTGTAACTTGATATAATTCTTTCATGGTTCTCCAAGGTCAAGCAGAGCATTATGCAATTTAACGTTGATTTTAAAAGAAGATTAATGCAGAGAATGCTGGAATTGCATGTCTGAAAATGAATGATGTAAATATGCACATACACTACCGGTCATATTTATTTGCCCACCCTTAGTTTTAGCCAAAATTATTAAACTATCAAATGTGTACTGAAAATTTATTTATTGTACCAATATAATAGTGTAAAATAAACATAAAATAGTTACATTTTTCTTATATAAAAACTTTATCATTAATTATTATTAAATTTTGTTCTCATCAATGTGCCCACCTTTATTCTTGATAATTGCGGCACATAACCGCGGCATCCTTTCAATTAATTTTTGCATCTTCTGTAATTTGTGCCCGGGTTTCTTGAAGTTGTTCCCACAGTACAGTGGTGGATGATAGAGCACGTTCTCGAACCTTCCGGTCCAATTCTTCCCAAAGAAGTTCTATTGGGTTCAGATCAGGACTTTGAGCTGGCCATACCATTATAGAGAATTGCCCTTGCTCTTCTAATTGACGCAAGTAATCGCCACACAATCTAGAAGTGTGTTTCGGATCGTTGTTCTGTTGAAATACAAAGTTTTCGCCAAGAATTCTTAGTTCTGAAGGAACAGCTTTATTTTCTAAAATTTCCTTTTAGCCTTCTTTTCTTAGGATTCCCTCAATTTTGACGAGATCGCCTACAGATATTCCACCAAAACACCCCCAAATCATTACTGAACCTCCTCCATGTTTTACGATAGGCGGAATACATTGTGGCAGTACTCTTTCTCCTGCGGATCTTCTTACGAATATTCGCCTTTTACTACCGAAAAGTTCAAACTTCGATTCGTCTGTCCACAACACATTATTCCACTGATCAATCGTCCAATTCTTATGTTCTTTAGCCCAATTTAGTCGTTTTATCAATTTCTGGAAACACATAAAATTGGGGTGGGCAAATAAATATGACCGGTAGTGTATGTACATACGTGGATGCGTTCGAAATGTGTGACTGGTAGGTATAAGGAGAAGGGAGGTGTTACCACGTGATACAAGCGTCATTCTAATTTTTGAATGCAATGGATGTATGGGTGTACGATTAAGGAATTAGAAATTTAGTTTTCAGTTTGTCCTGCTTTCATATATATTTTATCATCTCTTCCATTTACATCAATTTGTGTTTGTACTTTTATCAATAACAAATAAAATTTATTGTGAAGTTGACCAGTACGAATGTTTATTTTTTCAACTAAAGAAACAACACATCTACTACAATGTGTTATAATTATTATAACAAAGAAGTACATTCCTCCCACACAGTCGACTGCTGTTTACTATCGGACTTATACGTATAGATCTAAGATTCGTCACCTGTGATGACTTTATAAATGTTCTTTGAAGCACCGCCATTGTATTTTTTGTGCATTTCTTGGCACCAATCAACGGGAGTCCTTTTTTGAGCGATCGCCAAATTATGTGGTACCCAACGTGAATATAGCTTCTTAACGGCTAAATGTTCATGTAGGATCTTATGCACGCTCGTGTTACTAATACCTGGAGATGCCTGGATCTGACGGTATGTCACATAACGGTCTTGCATTATCAATTCAGACACTGTATCAATGTTTTCCTACACAACAACATTTGTGAGACGACCTTCACGAAGTTGATCGTCCAAAAAACGCCGTCCAAGTTTAAATTTACTATACCAACGATATACTGTAGTTTTCGATTTTGTTTCATCACCATATAAAGGATTCAGCTCGTCGATGCATTCTTGTTGAGATAATCCACGCCGAAAGTTATGGAAAATAAATGCACGAGAATTTTCACGAGTTAATTCCATTTTATCGCTGACATAAAATTTTCAAGTTACTGTCAACAATAGAAATAGCGACTGGATAATAAAACTGTCAAGGTAAATATATTGTCAAAAACAGTGTTGCTAGTTCCCGAAATATAGACGGCTACCCTCGTACAAGTTTTGTCCGATGTAGAAAATTTTTCATTAAATTTTTAAAGTTAATGAAACAATGTATGAGCAGTAAAAAATTAATCATAATGTATATATATATATATATATATATATATATATATATATAATTCCATATATTTTATTTAAGTTGTACATTTTTCGGTTTGCCAGTTCTCTGGTTGCCCCGACAGATGACAGTACAATATTGTTCACTGTTTTTTACTTCTTATTTCGACTGAAATTTCAGTCAGTTATCACATTTGTCGACGAAGTTAGGCCAACTAATGACTCGTTGGTATTACAACGAAACGTGTCACGGTCATTACTTTGTCGACAATGCTTGATTCATTTATGTTGTTACTTGGGTTATTTCTATCGTTTGGATAATTTATATAACCTATAATTCGACCTTTCGGTGTAGTTCGTCTACTGTCATCATCAGAGAAGATCCAAAAAAGATTTTTTCGAGCTCATTTTTTTCACAAATTTATCTGCCAAGTTGATGTGTTTTCCCTAATTTTTTTTTACAATGCTCTTTGAATTTGACATCAAAATTCGTAATATTAATAACCTCGAACACTTGGCTACCAAGTTACTTATTAATTTAATTGTCAAAGATTATATAAATCCATCACGATATCGAAATAGCCCAAATATCAACCCAAATTAGATGCTCTTCTTAGAACCTTGTATAAAATTTTCTTTTAACGAAACTAAGAAGATACTTCAAGTTTGAAGTTTAAACACTTACAAATAGATCTTATTTTATTTAGAAATCCGTAAAAAATGTATATTTCCTTAACTTTTTTTATCTCTAAATATGAACAATAAAAGAGAACATACTTTATTTGATGTCTGACTGCCAAAAATAAAAAAATGTAATAAAATGTCGTCTCTTAGCTCGACTATCCAAATGTCACCGTCACTGGCGTAAACATCCAATCAGCAGGAGGTGGAGCAGCGAACACACTAAACACATTCTGGCAAAAATCTGATGTGGACATGTCACGTGGTATGGACTTTCAACCACGTGGCAGCGTTCTTGCTAGGTTTACTCATCTCAATCACGAGACTTTCTCATACAATATCACTGTTAATAATGCAACCGGTGGGAACCGTAGGGGTACTTGCAGGATCTTCTTGGCGCCCAGAGTCGATGAGAGGAACAATCCGTTCCTTTTCAGAGATCAAAGACTGCTATTCATAGAGTTGGATAGATTCGTTGTAACTCGTAAGTCTTTCTAAAGATTTAGAAGTTTTTCGAATATGTTTTATATTTTGGTAATTTGCAGTTAAGCAAGGTGAAAATAAGTTCACTAGAAGCTCGACCGAATCATCGGTGACGATACCGTTTGAAAGGACATTCCGTAATCTCGACTTGAACAGGCCCGTAGGCGGCGATCAATTGGCTCAGTTCAACTTCTGCGGGTGTGGATGGCCACAACATATGCTGATACCCAAGGGAACTGCGGAAGGTTTCAATTGTCAATTGTTCGTCATGATTTCCAATTTCGATGACGACCAGGTAAATATGAATTTGCAAATTTCTGCCAAAGTTTTTGCCACGTCATCCTGGTATTCCTGTAGCCTTTCGGTATTCAGTACTTCTTTCAGCGGAAATTTGATTTGATCTTCCTTCCTTCATAGATACTTTTTAATTATGGCTTGAGTTATATCTAAGTCTATTACATTTTTTTCCTACTTCCTACTTCCTACCTTTTGTCCTACTTTCAACCCGTTATAACTTTTGCAGTTTTTACTAATAATGTTCAGATTCGTCTGTTGGTTTGGTCAATAATGTCATTATCATTTTGATTATTTCAACTTCATTCGGATATATTTTGAACCGTTTTGGTGTAATACTAAAGCCTATTGAAAATTTTTGCATTTAGCTCCAACATTGATGTTCAAGTCTACATGAACGATAAGAAGATGTTTGAAGATTGAATAACAAACTTCTACAGAGCTGTTCTTGCTTTCTTTTGTAGATTCTTAATTATTCGAATTCGGCAAATACTAACTGTTTGCCTTTTCATTATTTAGGGTTTAGAAAAAAAAGGAATGTTAGCCTTATGTTTTTTACTACTACGTTATTTTACAGTACTTACCAAGTAATAGACATGGGATTTTCAAATTTGAAAACGCAAATTATTCAATTTCATTTTATCGATGTCAATACTGATTCTGTTGAGGTTATGTACTATATTGGGTTGGCAACTAAGTACTTTCGGTTTTTACTGATAGAGAGCGTTGCTTTATTTTTTGTATAACGTATGTTAGTGCTGTACTTTACCCTTTGTCGCCTGATACTAGTCACATTGACGTAACTTCAGAAGCAAGTAGTGCGTGATTTTTATTAAAGCTATTAGTTGTGGGTTAATTTTAAACGGAGTGCAGAAATGAACATTTTCGACATATTTTACTATTTTATTTCCGTAAAGGAAAGAAAGCTGCTGCGGCTCACAAAACGATATGTGAAGTTTATGGTGCTAATTGCTTAACAAAGCGCATGTGTCGGAATTGGTATAAAAAATTCCGTTCTGGAGATTTTTCCCTCAAAGATGAGCAACGTTCTGGTCGGCCTACTGAAGTTGATGAAGACCAAATCAAAGTCATAATTGAAGAGGATCGTCATATAACTGTTCGAGAAGTTACGAAGAGGCTACATGTATCGCACACAACAATTGAAAACATTTAAAATGTCTTGGGCTAGTTAAGAAGCTTGATATTTGGGTACCTCACGAATTGAAAGAAATTCATTTAACACAAAGAATCAACTTTTGCGATATGCACCTTAGACGAAATGAAACCGACCCTTTCTTAAAAAGAATCATCACTGGTGATGAAAAATGGGTCCTGTACAGTAACATAGTTCGAAAACGATCATGGAGCAAACACGATAAACCAACTCAAACCACATCGAAAGCTGAATTGCATCCAAAAAAGATCATGCTGTCAGTTTGGTGGGATTACAAAGGAGTTGTGTTTTTTGAGCTGTTTCCAAGGAACCAAACGATCAATTCTGATGTTTACTGTCAACAATTAATAAAACTGGATGAAGCAATCAAAGAAAAACGGTCAGAATTGTCAAATCGGAAAGGTGTAGTTTTCCACCAAGATGATGCAAGGCCTCACACATTTTTGGCAACTCGTGGGAAACTATCGGAACTTGGCTGGGAAGTAATGCCACATCCCCCATAGAGCCTTGATCTGATTACCATTTATTTCGAAGTTTGCAGAATTCTTTGAATGGTAAAACTTTCACAAATGACGATGACCTTCACTCGCACCTGGTTCAGTTTTTTTGCTGATAAGGACCAGAAATTTTATGAGCGCGGAATCATGCAGCTGAAAGAAAGATAGCAAAAGGTCATTGAGCAAAATGGAAAATATATAATTGATTAAAAACTATTCTTTGTTTTAAAAAAAGTGTTTTATTTTATACTACAAAACCGAAAGTACTTAGTTGCCAACCCAATACAATGGAGAAGCGATTTGACAAATTCTGTACTTTGTTATAAATAAGAGTTAGAAATCCAGTGGGATTATTTAAAATCTTTTTTTAATCAAAGCAAACAAAAAAAATCTTTTAAAATTCCATTATTTATAAAGTTTTTTTTTAAATGTAATATAGTTTACTATTCTTTAAAACAAAGCTTATAAATAAGTTCAGAGAGAATCCATAATTTTTTAAAACAATTAAAAGAATCATATAGCGAGAAAGACGAAGAGGATGGTCGAAAATACGGTTAAAAGATCAGATAGAAAACTTTAGGAATGGAAAGGCGAAGAGAGAGCAGATGCAAGATAGGGGAAAATGAGCTATTAAAGTTCTGTGAAGTACATACTAAGCCTTCTAAAGAAGCAGAACTGCAGGCCTTGCTGGTCTATGATTACTATTTTCTTTTTCTCGCAATCATTTACTGTACCTCTCCAGTTTAAAACGTTTCCCTCGTTTTCCTTCCGCGATCCACCGTTCTCTAGAACAAGTTTTCTTTTTACAGATAATGCTTACACTTTCAATTACTGATTTTGTTGATAAACGATGAAAGTGTCTTCTAGGTCTTACGTAGTGGCGATTTTCTGCTACTTGTACAGATAAATTAATTATTTGTTCTTCTTTTTAATAAATTTTCTGCGAAAATTTTTGTCTTCCAGATCATTAAATTATCCTTTACGTTAATCTGGTACGTAGACTTCCGCGGCCGTGGTCCATATTATCTGCTTCTGGGCTGGAACCGCGTCAGTTTCAGTGCGACAGACAGTAGCAGTTGTTGAGCCCCGAAGATGTCCCATACGAGTGGGTACGAAACGTCGGCAGTTATACCAATGACATGGTTCCAGCTCGGAAGCCCAGAAGCAGATCCTCTATGTTCTGTGTTAAAATTCATCGCTTCCACCCATTCAGTCTGACGATTTGATATAGCTTTGTACTTGTTTTTCTGATGAATTATTTGGTTTTCATTGGCCAAAGCGTTCAGATTTACTTTAATCTATTTGGTATTTCCTCAGTTTCTTCACATTTTTACTAGTAAGATCACCTAAATAGTTTAAGAAAAGCCACTTAAATATACTTTTTCGAATCGTTATTGAAAAAATTTCTATTCAGTTTATCAGTTTCTTAAAAATTTAATAATTCTGACATGTATTTTTATGAATTTAGGTCGTCCAGAACACCGAAGGAGTTTGCAACGATGCCATGAGCTACTGTGGCATCAAAGATCGTTTATATCCTGACAAAAGATCTATGGGCTATCCATTCGATCGTCTTCCCAGGGATAATGTTGCCACTCTACAAGAATTCTTAACACCCAACATGATAGTGCAAGATTGTGTGATCAAATTCCAAAATCGTACTGTCACACCACCACAGCCTTAAAAGAATGTTGCTCTTGATCGTTCTGCAGGCCTTAGTTCTGTTTATATTTTGTGTAATTTTGATATTGCTTTTGCATTTTTTATGACGACATTGGCTATGCTTAAAATTTCACGATTATTTTTTTTATATATTTTTCACTTTGCTGTTATTAACGAAGATCTAGTACTGCAATGAAATTACGTATTTTTTTGTTTTTGATACTTATTATATGAGTATGTTACCTTTCATGTATCTTTTTTTTTAATAAAGTACTTATATTATCAAAATAAACCTTTGTATTTTTTCTATAAAATTAAAATTATTTATTGTTATAAACGATACTATATACAGGAAATAAGGGAGGACTTGGGGCTATGTGAATTATCATCTCTATAATTAAAGTCTTCGTTCATAAAATACATGTTGGTAGAAAAGTTTTGAAAGCGACACCTATTAAGCAGTCGAGGAATTAAAATTCATACGCCATTTTAATATTTCATGTGTCATATAAACACACTAAAAATTTTATCTCGATCTGTCAATTCTTTCATTGTTAACAATCCATTTGAATTAGACGTGTCGGTGTATTTTTTAACAATGGAAAAAACTGAATATCGCACTGTGATAAAATTCTTTGTTTTGGAAGGTTTATCAGCAACAGAGATTCATACAAAAATGGTGAACGTGTTAAAGGAATGTGCTCCTTCATTTCCAACAGTACATCGATGAGTTTTAGAGTTTAAACGTGGTCGTACAAGCGTTGAAGATGAACCACGTAGTGGACGACCAGAAACTGCAACAGCAGAAATCATTGAGCAAGTACATAATATGGTTAGTGAAGATCCGAATTTGACTAAGCGTGAAATTGCTAATACCATAGGCATCTCAGACGAACGAGTACTCCATATTTTACATGAAGAATTACATATGAAAAAGCTGTTTGGAAAGTTAGTGCTGCATTCGTTAACAATTCAACAAAAACTGGATCGAAAACAAATTTTTCAGTGTAACTTGGTGCGTTTCAAACGGAATAAAACCGATTTCTTGCTTCGTTTTATAACTATGGATGAGACTTGGATCTACCACCATGATCCTAAATTGAAACAAGAACGATTACAGTGGACTAGGGTTGGTTGTTCAACTCCAAAAGAGGTGAAGTCCGGACGGTCGGGAAAAAAGGTTATGGCATCAGTGTTTTGGGATGCAAAAGGAATTTTATTGATTGATTATCTTGAAAAACCTTTTAGATCAACTGGATGCAAAAAATCGTGAAAAAAGACCTGGTTTAGCGAAAAAAAAATAATTTTTCATCAAGACAATGCGCCTTCACACAAAAGTGTTTTTACGATGGCTAAATTGAATGAATTAAAGTACGAATTGCTTGAACAACCACCGTATTCACCAGATTTGGCTCCGAGTGATTACTACCTCTTCAGAAACTTGAAACAATTCGTTCGTGGAAAGCGCTTTTCATCGAATGAAGAAGCTATTTCAGCCGTGGAACAGTATTTTGCAGAGCTTCCAGAAAATCATTACAGAGATGGTATAAAATTATTGGAGGATCATTGGACTAAATGTATTGAAATTGAGGGAGATTACATTGAATAAAAAAAGTAATTTCATTTAAAAATTCACATTGTTTCATTTTTGCTTTCAAAACTTTTCTACCAACTTGTATTATTACGATGCTTTTAACGTTTGATATATAAAAGCCTGGTAATAACATACGCCGAAAACACATTGAACGCCCCCCGTGTACTTAACACCACAATACTAAGTCAAACTAATCAAAGATGAAATTAGTTTAATGTAAAACTAAGAAAATATTTCTCATACGTTTGATGTCTTTTAAGTTTTGCATAGTTTTGCATAAAGAATTGTGTGTAAAAAATTAGTTTCCCGTTGGAGACCGCATCTATTGACCGAAGAGCAGAAAGCAGCTAGGGTGAATTGGTGTCAAAAGACTAGATCGCTTCAACGCCGGAGACTCTAAAAACGTGTACAATATTGACAGAGTTAATGAATCTTGGATTCACTCATACGAGCCAGAAAATAAACGCCAGTCATCTATTTGGGTGTTCTACGGTGAAAAAAAGCCGACAAAAGTCATCCGTTCTCGAAGTGTCTCCAAAAAGATGGTCGCGACATTTGTCTCGAAAGTATGTAGCAACAATTCCTCTACAAAATCAAAGAACTGTTACCGCCGATTGGTATACAACCATTTGTTTGTCGAAAGTCATCGCTGAACTTCGAAAAACTAACGCCGAACGACGAATCATCATCCACCAAGACAATGTAAGTTCGCATACAGCACGCAAAACAATTTTTAACCCAACAAAACGTCGAATTGTAGGACCATCTTCCGTATGGTTCCGGACCTAAGTCCCAACGATTTTTGTACCTTTCCGAAAATCAAGAACGGACTGTATGATCAAAGATTCCAGTCGTCAGAAGAAGCAGTCGATGCCTTCAAAAAACGCAATTTTTCAATAATTTTTTAAAATAAGTTGTCATTTATATTTTTCCAAGTCTGCAGAATTATCAGTAAGAATAAAATCATATTTTAATTTGATTATTTTTTTATATTTATTTTCAAATCTAATATTTACTTTTAAAAGAAAATGTTTAAACGTGTTTAAAAATAACAAAATAAGTAACCGCCAGAATTAAATTTACATTAAAAGAAAACAATAACTGCTGTGAAATAAATTTTATTTTAAACATTCAAGCAAGTATAATATGACATAAAAGCAAGAGAAAACAATGATATGATCCTAAAAAAAGGACTTATATAATAAGTACAAATTGAATAAAAAGCAATTACACATTTCCATATTTATAAAAAGAAATTCAATAGTCGAGAGCCCAAAAAACAACCTAAAAGAAGAATTAACTAGCCTTCGGTCTGACAGTCCTGTTTGAATGTTCAATTCTACAATTTTGGACGATCATATTTGGCGTTAGGAATTCTCGTAGCGTACCAACACCATCTCTCGCTGATCGATCAAATGGAAAGCCCATCGACCTTGCGTCGGGGTATTTCCCGCCTCTGACACCACAATAACTCTCTCCATCGTTACAAGAACCACTTAGATTTTGGTCGACCTATATTATAAAAAACAGTTTTTATTTTTTTCAAATTATAAATCGCGAATTTTTAATTCTTCTAACCCTATCGTTGTCGTAATTAGAAATCATCACGAACAATTGACATTGGTAACCATCCACTGTTCCTTTTGGTACTAACATGTGTTGGGGCCAACCGCATCCACAGAAATTGAATAAATCCAGTTCATCAGGATTTGTTGGTCTGTTAGTGTCTACATCTCGGAAAGTCTTTTCAAATGGAATTGCCACTACTGATTCTGTTGAGTTTCTGGTTATGGAGTTTTGGCCTTGGCGTACTAAAAATGAGAAAAGTGCGTAGAAAACATGCCAATCCTTCAAAGTGATATTCAAATTTAAGCTGCTTATTAATTTAAATGCCCATTTTATAGTGATTTTGAAAGCCGGTACAAGTAAGTAAAGGTTCATTTTATTATGACGTTGGGAAGTTTTGGCTATCGAAATCAGATCAAATTTTTCACTATTAAAGGAAGGCATCCAGTCGATTAAAATTTTTGCAAGTCCTCAAGTACAATATGGCGTCCTACATCTACAAATATTTCGATCTACGTCTTCCTAGAAATACCGTGACTGGGTATTATTTATTCAGATTAAGTATAAGGTTTTCCAATAGGGATGATATGATTTTGAAGTGACATTTCGGCCATTTGTAACATGTCATGATCTGTCATTTGTTTTTCATCGTATTCAGTAGTGTTTATAATTTCATCATGGAGAGATATACGCAAGAACAACGTTTACAAATTATTCAGTTTTATTATCAAAATAATCGTTCTTCAATTGCAACTTTTCGTGAGCTTCTGCCATTTTATGGTCGTAATAATCATCCAAGTGTGCTCGCTTCGTCGAATTGTTAAAAATTTTGAAGTTACATTTTCTTTACATAATTTTCAAGTGCCAATAAGACAAAGAACCGCTCGAAGTAATGCAAATATTGCTGCCGTTCAGGCAAGTGTTACTGAAGACCGTAATTTGTCGATTCCAAGACGTTCTCAACAACTGCGACTGTCTCAAACCACAATCTGGCGGATTTTGAGAAAGGATTTGGGTTTGCATCCCTATAAAATTGTTCTCACTCAAGAACTGAAGCCATTGAACCACCGTAAACGTCGTGAATTTGCTGATTTTGCCTTGGAACAACTTGAACACGATAACGATTTTTTTAAGAAAATCATCTTCTCTGATGAGGCTCACTTTCATCTGGTTGGTGTGGTAAATAAACAAAACTGTCGATTCTGGTGCGAAGAAAATCCACAAATTATTTATGAAAAACCATTACATTCACCTAAATTGACAGTTGGGTGTGGTTTTTGGCATGGTGGAATCATCGGTCCGTACTTCTTTCAAAATGAAGCTGGTAACACCGTTACTGTCAATGGAGAGCGGTATAGATTGATGATAACCAACTTTTTATGGCCGACATTGGAAGAAGTTGATCTTGACAATATTTGGTTCCAACAAGACGGGGTTACGTGCCACACAGCAAATGCAACAATAGAATTATTGCGAGAAAAGTTTGGAGATTCGATTATTTTAAGAAATTGTGATATTGAATTGCCTCCAAGAAGTTGTGATTTAACACCATTAGACTATTTCTTGTGGGGTTATTTGAAGTCATTGGTCTATCGAAATAAACCAGACTCTCTTCAAGCTTTACAAGTCAATATTGAACGTGCCATTCATGACATGCGACTAGATTTAGTGGAAAAAGTGCTCGAAAATTGGGTTCATCGAATTCGTTCCTGCAGAAGAAGTCGTGGAGGCCATTTGAATGACGTTTTATTTAGAACTTAATTGTATCGATTGTACTTCACATTAAATAAAAAACTTTTGAATTTTCTTAACAATAAGTGTGTTTTTTTTTTTAAAGAAATCATATCACTCTTATTGGAAAATCTGTTATTAGAAGAACGGCATCACATATAGGACGAAATAAGAAATTTCGTAAATAGAGAAGATTAAGAGTTCAGATAGAATTAGCTAAGTGAGGGAGGAGAAATTTTTGAAGAAAATGCGTATTAAAATTATAAAATTAAATTATTAAATTGATTCGACTTTTAGGTTATTTAAATTCATTTGAAATTGAACGAATTTAACCTTCAATTAAATATTGGAATGAAGCTCGCAGATGTAAAAATGTCAAAATCATACGAATTTAATTTTATGAAACATATGGAAGGTTTCCTTCATTGCCATATACGAAGACGTGACGTGGCAAAAATCTGTGTAGACTATCGACCACCTCCAATTCACTGAAATTACCCCATTCTACTTACACGTTACTTTGAACCTGTCCATTTCTATAAACAAGAGTCTCTGATTGTTGAACAACCAAGGATTTCCTCTTTCATCGTTAGTGGGTGCCAAAAAGATTCTGCAGGTTCCTTCTTTAACACCACCGGTGCCATTGTTAACAGTAATATTGTATGAAAAAGGTTCGTGTTGTAGATGTGTGAAACGAACGAACACAGATCCTCTTTCCTGGAAATCGACACCGCGTGACATATCGACGTCCGATTGTTGCCAAAATGTTTTGAAAGCATTGTCCGATCCGCTTTGGGTCTTGATAGTTACGTTGCCCATGGTTATTCCAGGGTAATCCAACTGGAAATAGAGAAAGGATTATAAAACTCTGTTAGAATGTTATAAGAGTTAATACATTACTTGCTCTACGGTATATCTTGGTAAACTGCCTTTAAACTTTTGGAAGGTGTCATCGACAAAAGAGTGCCATCTGTAGAATGTCGGATCTCTCATCGTCGTTGCAAAATCACCCATGACACCAAAGTTTTCCTAACAAAAAGTAGATCAATTATTGCGCGCGATTCCCCATTATTTTCAGCAACTTACAAGATGTTTACCCTGTGGATCATGTATGTAGGATATGATAAGGTGTCCAAAGCCGTGGAGGTTACCATACAATTGACGATTCGGTGAGAGCTGACTCGATTCAAGCATGTTACCCACTATGTTTATGCCATTAAATTCGTCAAGAACTGTCTGGCTTCCATCAGCCTAGAAAAGGTACATCAAATACCCGCAAAAAAAATTATACTGAGACTTACGTTCTCAACAATTCCGTTGTCGATGGCTTTGTAAATTCTGTCCCTCCACCGTTCCATTTCGGCAACGTCCAATTTTATATTCTGCGATTGTATGTTAAGATCCTGAAGAACCATATTCGCAACGCGAGCAGGATAAGCTCTGCTAGCCACCAAAGTGTCCAACTTTGGAAAGTAAGCTTCTTTAATTGGAGCTCTCAAATCCAATAGCCTCTCGACCCTGCTCATTTGATTGCAGAGTCTTTCGAAGTTGTATCTAAAATAATTATGTGGACGATTGAATTCTTGCCTTTCTTTGGTATAATTTATTCAACTTGCCTGGCGATGATTTGCTGATGACTGTAATAGAACAGTTCTCCTCTTCTGTCTTTTTGGGTTATTTGAGCGTCTCCATCGGTAGGGTAAACTAAATGCCAATGCCAGTGATGCAAATTTATTCCAAGGTCTTCTCGCCAATAAGCTATTCTATGCTCTACATCCTGATCGGTGGCAGTGTAATCGCGCGGTATCTCGATGGGTTGCTTAAAGGGAAGCGTATTTAGTAAATATTTGGGATCTTTTCAATTTCGAGAATAAATAAAGGGTTTTCCAATAAGGACTTCCAAACTTTGAGAGTTGGTAGCGGCCATATTGTTGAAGCTACATCTGTCGAATAGGCTGTCATTTGTTCAGTCTGTTTTGCCAAATCACCATGGACGGATATAGCGTTCAACAACACGCCCAAATGATAAAATTGTTTTATCAAAATGGGTGTTCTGTTCGTGCAACGTTCCGCGCGCTTTGCCCATTTTACGGTCGCCATAATCGTCCTACCGAGGGACTATTCGCAGTGTGAGGATAAATTTAAGTCCACCGGTTCAGTAAACAATGAACCAACACCCGTACGACGACGAAACGCAAGATCTGCCGAAAACATCACCGCTGTCTGCGAGAGTGTGCAGGAGAATCTGAGGCAGTCGATTTCGCGTCGCTCGCAAAAACTCGGTCTTTCGCAAACCATAACTTGACGAATTTTGAAGGTAAACGACTATAGATAACGACGTGTGTTCGGTGAATGGGCCCTGGAGCAGTTGGAAATTGACCCTAATTTTCATACAGAAACCATCTTCAGTGATGAGGCCCATTTCTGGATGAATGGGCCGCCAACAAACAAAATACTTTAAATACCTGATTTTCTTTCAAAAAAATTCAGATCGAAAATGTTAGAATTTATTTATGATTTTTGTAATCGGTAATACTTCGAAGAATTGTGGACAGAAACACTTCAATTCTTATTATACATTTTCCAATTCATTTTAAAGACCTTGGTGATATGCAGAACTAGTTGTCAGTTCAAGAAGACTATGCAGCTGTGCGAAATAGTAATTGATGTAGGATTTGATGTATTGTGTGTTTCTTTACTGGGAAATAACGTATTTCGGGACTTATAATCGAAATCATTTAAATTCCAAAGAACGTGTTGAGAAGTTATGACATAAAATATTATCACCATTCATAAAGCGTAGTAAAATCATTGATGAAATATTCTTTAACATTAAACCAAGTTAAGAGAACAATTATTATAAGTTAGGAAGGTAGTTTTATTCAATTTGGCAAATATGTAAAATCATTTTCCAGTAACTACAAACTGCTTCTACGACGAGCTCCTACAATAAAATCGGTTCAACCTTTTACGTCAACACAGTTAATAAAACACACTATAATGATTTTTTATTGTAGAATCAGCGTTGTATGTTCCATAAAATGCTTAGAAACTTACCCTTAATCCTTGAGGAACAACTTGCAATTCTTCTCTGGCTTTATTGAAGACCTGACTGTCGAAATATTTATCTGGAAAAGTTTGAATTTGATTTGGGATTTTTACCCCTTTAGTATCGTTTCTATGTATAAGGGCCACTGATAACGCATAAATGTAAAGATACGGATTAACTCTGTCATGGCAGTAACAGGCAATTGATAGTAGTTCTTTTGGATCCTTCGCCTCTGGAAAATAATATATAAATTTAGTTAAGTAAACTTTCCAAGCAATTATAAAAATGTACTACCACGAAACTCGTTACAAATCCGTACAAGACAGCTTACTTAAATTGTTAAAATTTGTACTTACTTAAAAATATGCTGATAAGTTTCGCTGAAATGTCTCTATGTTTCGGAATGAACAGGGAGAAATTTTCTTTTCTGCCTAAAGACAAGATGTCTCCAAGATTTGGTATGGGAGCCTTTTCAACACTCACAGTCGTATCGGCCTGTGGACGAAATCGATTCGACAACGAAACACCGATATCCTTGTATCTCTCAGTCTAGAAAGATGGTTAATAAAGAAAAAAAATTAAAATCTAAAATAAAAAAAATCGATAAAGATAGGGATTTATTGAGGATAAAATCGTAAAAATTAAGTTATATCGGTAGGATGCTTTATAAGTTCTCGTTTTACCATGGTCAAACACGAAACGGCACGTCGAGAGGCGAATACGTGATGGGAGACCTCATCCGTACGAATATCGTCTGTCAATATACTGTCGACAATCGATACGAGCAAACGCATGATATCGAATCCGGTTTGATTATTAGCAATGGCAGCTGTGATCTCATGTTTCACCATCCTATGTCATAGGATTAAAATAGCTTGCATAAAAGCTTAATACGATCAATTGCGACTTATGATTTCGGAATTGGCATGTTAAGAGATATGAAGAGAATTTAAGAAAATTCTAGAAAAATATTTTAAAAAAAGTTAGTAAGTATCAACGACGCACCTAGTGAGTGAAGAAGTTTGTTAGGATTATATATATATACTACAGGCCATAAGTGAGGGATCACTGGTGGTATTAGGAATTCATAGTAAACTATTTAGCAATTTAAAAATTAGTTTTCGTGCAGCATTTGTCCGAGTAAGTTCCAATACGAGTATTTGAGAACAGACGTAAAAGTAACTTATAAAAATATCGAAAAGAAAGGAACTTAGCGCAGAAACTCGTAGTTCTATAATAACGCTACGTGGTGAAAAATTTTCACTGCGGCAAATAGCCCAAAAGTAAAATTTATCTTATCACCCGGTGCAAGGGACAGTGAAACGATATTCACAAAGTGGATCATTACATCCAATAAAACGTTGAGGAAAGCCAAGGGTAACTACCAGACAAGAGAATTTGCGCCTAAAAACACTATCAAAACGAAATAGGCGCCTCACAGCTCCTCAGCTTCGAGCAGAGCTGAATGAAGGCCGTCGAAAGCCGGTGTCACTGACTACTGTAAAACGACGTTTGACAAAGGCGGGACTACATGGGCGTATTGCAGCTCGAAAACCATTATTGAATCCACGAAATCGTAAAAAACGGTTACAATGGGCCCAGGACCACCAACACTGGGACATGGAAATGTGGAAGCAGGTGTTATGGACAGATGAGTCAAAGTTTCAAGTGTTTGGTAGTAATCGAGGAGTTTTCGTTCGAAGACAAGTGGGTGAAAGGATGTTACCCGAATGTGTAGTGCCAACTGTTAAACACGTTAAACACGAGGGAGGTTCTGTGCTTGTTTGGGGATCCTTTTCCTTTGATGGTGTCAGAGATTTGTACCGCATTGAAGGCATTTTAAAAAAAGAGGGGTACCTGAAGATTTTGGAGGAACATGCAATTCCGTCTGGATTAAGGTTAATTGGTGGAGGTTTACATCTACAGCAAGATAATGATCCCAAACACACTTCCCAACTTTGTAAAAACTATGTGAATCAACAAGAGGAGGAAGGGGTGCCGATAAATATGATTTGGCCACCACAATCACCCGATCTCAACCCTATCGAATTACTGTGGGATGAACTAGATAGAAACGTGAGAGAAAACTGTCCACAATCGCAGAAACAGCTTTGGGAACAACTTACAAGGGTGTGGAATAATTTACCAATGGATACGCTCCAGAAACTTGTATCGTGGTTGCGTAATATTTGTAAAGAAATCATTAAGCGCAGAGGTGGATACTTCGACGAAAATCGAATATGATAAGAAATTCTACAGAATATGTTGAAATTATTTTATTTTATAAGGAAAACTGTCCATTTGTCTCGTAGATATAGTTTTGTAGAAATATACGTTTTGTTTCACTAAGCGTGCATGTTTTTTTTAAATTTCATCTACTGATCCCTCACTTATGGCCTATAGTGTATATATAATGCATAATAATATAAAATGGAGATAATGGCCAACACCAGAAATTCATGAAAGCTTTGGGTATTGGAGAGCACAGTTTTGTATAATTACATAATCAAAATTTCAATAAAAATATTTTTGCCCCCTATTTAGAAGAAGAAGCATTGTACACAAGTTAAATACCATAAAAAACAGATTTCTTTTTTTTTTATTAATGATTTGACATCGGTTATTGCATCCAAGAAGTTGCTTTTTTCTGATGACTAAAAAATTTTTATCCCAATCCAAAATATGAATGATTGTGTCGTATCCGTGCCGTTGAGAACCAAAATGTACGACGTGCGGATCGTACGGGGTTTGTTTTCGTACGGGTGTTTTTCGCTGTTGTTTACCAGGTGCGACACTTTTTAATTATCTGCTGATGATAACAACTTAGTTGTTAATGTGGCAAGGGGTTATATTTCAACCTTCAGTAATTTAGTGAATCAACCACAGGCTCCATCAAAATTATGTTATAAATGTAATAAAAAAATTGAAAGACGTAATTTGAGTTTAAATTTTTGTTAATTAAATAAACGATACGGCTTTTGCAAATATTAATTTAACAGTCAAAATTCTAGAATTAAATTTGGAAAAGGTTAGTTACTAATAAAATACCATAAGGATATAAAAAACCTATACAGGGTGTTACATAGGGATAAATCATTTTTCGTATTTACGGTGTTAATTATATTTTTCATTTTATGTTCTAGTTACAAGAATATATAAAAAATTAAATATAAATATGCGCTTCTACGATGCTAAACTGAAAAATTCTAAATTCTAATCGCTTTATACATCGTACATGCAACGCATAATTTTTTTTTTTGAAAAAAATTTCTGTTAGCGTGGAATTCGAACCCACGATCTCTTTCTGTCCGGCAATGTGTCCTAACCATTAGACCACGAAGCCAGTTAATTTTAGTCCTTCTAACGTACCATAAATTGCATTATTTAGATAGTTATTAAAGAAAAACCAACGGAAGGTTATAAATTGTATATAATTACGCGATTTTACTATGCCAAACCGAAAAATTCTAATTTTAACGCTTTATATATCAGCATTACATACGCGATAATGCTGATTTTTTTAAAATTTCTGTATCACATATTCGTTGCGTATATGTCTATAAAAAAATTACCTTTTCCCTTGTAGTGTATAAAGCATTTTATGCAACAGAACCTGTCTTTTATCACTCACGGTATTTTCGTTTTTCGTGTTTAATAGTATTATTCGTGTTTGAATTAAATTAAACAACAAATAACATGGATGATTGGTGAATAATATAGATTTATAACAATTGAAATCGATTGTAAATATATAAAATGCTTGAGTTAGATATTAATTTCTTTCGAAAATGTATTTCGTTTTTATAAATTATTTTTAACTGTTTTGTTAATAAAATCATAAAAATTGTAAACATTATTACATTTAAAAATCTTGAAAATTACAAAAAAATGTATATTAAACTTATAACGTATTTATATATCAAAAAAACGCAGTGTAACTCACCTCATACTCGACGGGCAATTCAAATGATCGATTACCTTTGACTCGAAACATGGGCTCAGTTGGCCTATCGAAGAGAGCTACAAGATTATCTAAATCTGCAGTAGCCATTTTGAAATAGGAAAAAAAAGATTATTAATAAAGAAAAAAAGAACTCGTCGCCTGGAATGACGACGGAAAATCGAAGACAGTTGTGGAAGAACTATTTCAATGATTCTAAAACCAACGTTTATATATCGGATTTAACCATATTAAAAACTTCCACCCGTAGATATTATAAGATAATACTCGCGATTGGTTAATGTGTTGTTTTCTTCTCTTCTGTAACAGGACGTGGTTTTTCTAACAGATATGAAAAACCAACGTGCCTTACTTTGAGGTGAGATTTCGAGTCAATTTGATAAAAAAACATCTAAATGTGTATCGGGAAAATTTAGAATGATTTTCTTAAAGAAATATTTATATATATATATATATATATATATATATATATATATATTATTTATTTATTTGGGGTGAATATTTATTATCTGTTATAACGATATGTAAAGGAATCGGTAAAAATTATCCATCCAGTTAGGGATAATAATTATTATAGTACAATGTACCAAAATATGAATATAAATAATAAAATCTATATCTCAGATGCTTCTATTATTAAAAAATTATTTTTTTTGTTTTTGTATTTAATTATATCTATTATACATATATACAGTACTGTGCAAAAGAAAGAAGCACCTTCTTGAATTTTACAAGAAACTATTATAAAAGGATAAATAATAATCTTACACAAGTTGAAATTTTTTTTAATGTATAAAAACTAACACATCGATATTTAAACATAAACGAATTAAATTTTCGATATTTTGTATGACCACTTTTATTTTTTATGGTATCCTGCATTCTTCTTGGTAGGTGAATTAATGAATTTTTCAGGAATATTGTACCACTCTTTCTGTAGTATGTTCCACGGTTAATTTTTGTTCTTTGGCCCCCTTTCACACTTTCTTCTGTCAAGATAATCCCATACATGTTCAATAATATTTAAGCCAGGACTTTGAGTGGCCATATCATAGTCTGAAATACTCCATTTGCGTCTTGTTACAACCAAGTGTTGTCAAGATCAACTTCTTCCAATGTCGGCCATAAAAAGTTGGTTATCATCAATCTATACCGCTCTCCATTGACAGTGCGTACGGACCGATGATTCCACCATTCCAAAAACTACACCAAACTGTCAATTTAGGTGAATGTAATGGTTTTTTATAAATAATTTGTGGATTTTCTTCGCACCAGAATCGACAGTTTTGTTTATTTGCCACACCATCCAGATGAAAGTGAGCCTCATCAGAGAAGATGATTTTCTTAAAAAAATCGTTATCGTTTTCAAGTTGTTCCAAGGCAAAATCAGTAAATTCACGACGTTTACGGTGGTCCAATGGCTTCAGTTCTTGAGTGAGAACAATTTTATAGGGATGCAAACCCAAATCCTTTCTCAAAATCCGCCAGGTTGTGGTTTGAAACAGTCGCAATTGTTGAAAACGTCTTGGAATCGACAAATTACGGTCTTCAGTAACACTTGCCTGAACGGCAGCAATATTTGCATTACTTCGAACGGTTCTTTGTCTTATTGGCACTTGAAAATTATGTAAAGAAAATGTAACCTCAAAATTTTTAACAATTCGACGAATAGCGAGCATACTTGGATGATTATTACGACCATAAAATGGCAAAAGCGCACGAAAAGTTGCAATTGGAGAACGATTATTTTGATAATAAAACTGAATAATTTGTAAACGTTGTTCTTGTGCATATCTCTCCATGATGAAATTGTAAACACTACTGAATACAATGAAAAACAAATAACAGATCATGACATATTACAAATGGCCGAAATGTCACTTCAAAATCATATCATCCCTATTGGAAAACCTTATACTTGTCGCCACTCATTATATCCCCAAGTTTCGTGGGCCTCTGGCATATTTTAATCGTTTCTGTCTATTACCTCGTCGCAGTAAAGTATAGTCTACACAACCTTGAAATGGGGAAGTTATAATATTAATCCTAGACATGGGTTTATAAAAAATGTCATTTTGTCTCGAAAGAAAACGTGGTATTAAAGAATGCAGATGAGATTACAATTCTAGATAATCAATCTTGCAGTGAATTAAGTTAAAAAGAAATTTTGAATTTAAAAATTGTCGCCCAGCTTGAAGAGAATCCATTTCAAAATTATTAAGCAAGAGATTCGTCTCGTATTAACCCCCCTCACCCCCAAAGGTATTTTAGGAATTTCTTCATAACATTCTTGATGCTTAAGTTGTGTCATTTAGTTAAGTGTTTTATTTATTCCTTAGTGAAAGAATTAACTTCTATCTAAGTTATTGGAACTTATTATAAAGAAATTCTTTACATATCTACAACTTCTTCGTAAGAACTATGATTGGTATCGCAAAATGGTACTATATTGTTAGATAATCTACACATCCTTGAAATGAGGAAGTTATAATATTAATCCTAGACATGGGATTAAAAAAATGTCATTTCGTCTCAAACGAAAACGTGGTATTAAAAAATGCAGATGAGATAACGATTAGAGACAATCAATTTTGTAATGAAGTAAGTTGAAAAGAAATTGTGGACTTGTAAATTGTCGCCCAGCTTGAAGAGAATCCATTTTAAATTTATAGTGTAAGAGATTCGCCTTGGATAAACCCTCCTCATCCTTTAAAAGAATTTTAGGAATTTTCTCATAACGTTCTCGATGCTTAAGTTGTGTGATTCGCAATAACAATTCTAGATCAAACCGCGTACCCAACTCTAGGACATACATAAATACAAAACAGACGTTTTATTGTTGAAATTTGAAAGGACATAGAGTTTTTGATTATAAATACCAATAATTTGACTGCCGTAGATATAATTTAGTTTCTATGTTCTATGAGGGCAATATTACAACGAAAATTAACGCCCAAATAAGAACGTTCAAGTATGGAGACGTTGAATAAACAGTTACAGAAAAATGGCTGCATTCCCTTACTGAAATTTACTGCCTTCATTTCGATACATTAAAAGATGAATTGATATAGTCATACAACTAAGCTACTTTGATGAACTATAACTGTAAAAAGTTATCGTTACGAAATTCTGAAATCAACAGCCAAAGTCAATTTATTATAATCAATTACGTATATGAAAATGTTACAAAAAGATGGACCCTGTTTGAACCTTGTGGCACACCTGATTTAGAATAGTATGACTTCTATCCCTTATAATAGACACTGTTCTTCTGTTTAGGCAGGAAAAGAAAAACCGTTGAAGTTGTTGTTACTTTGTTCGTTATATAGTAGTCACTTTCTTATAAGTTATAAATAATGTTTGGGATCGAAAATTCTGTTGAGAAATTCTTTTTGCAATTTTAAAATGTTTTTAGACAATCTATAATATCATTACTGAATTTTTCACCCAATTTCCATATTTTATATTTTATCTTATTTATAGATTTCTTTTGTTCCTTTGATAAATAGTATCTGAATCCAAATCTATCAAAATTTTTATGGTTTTAATACAAGACACATATTTGAGGTATTTGGTTATAAAGAATTAAAACTCATGCACTTAAACAGACAGTGACATCTGTTAAACGACAACTAGATATATTAGCCAAGTTATACATCAATATTAATAATTTAAATAGGTATCTACTATCTCACGCAATATGAGATTATTATATTTCTTGGCATTAAGATATTTTATAATTTTCAATGTAAATTTGAAAGTAATATTGGAAGAAATTAACAGGTAGTATTATGTTACATTAATTATATAAGTCTGTATTTAATAAAAAAATAACTAAAATTAAAAAAATCCATAAAGAAATTCACTTTAAAGAAACAATTTTTGTTTATTCTGTTTTCGTTTTTTGACAACAAACAATTCTGTTAAATGTGTAGTTTTTTAGGTTTACAATTATAATTGAGAATTTAAAGTTTTCGATTTAGTACCTTAAGTTTTAATAAGTAACAGACTAAGTTTGTGCTGCCACCTAATGGCATCTTTAAAAACTACGAATAGCAATTTTAATTTTATTGGAAATAATTGGAAAAATTTTATGAACTTATTGGATTCCAGGTATGCTTTAACATAAGTAATCCGATTAATATCCAAATATTAACGTACTATTTACTTAGATATGAAATTTAGCCGTTTATGTTTTAGGAATAGCAAACAAAAAAAATTTTCTATTATCGAAAATAGTTTTTTTGCTTTTCAAAATATTCTCCTTGAAAATCAATGCACTTTCGCATTTGTTTAAACCAATCTGAAAAGCATTGCTGCCACTGTCAAGACGGTATCTCCAAAATATGAGTTTTGAATGCCTCAATTACCTCTTTCGGCGTAGAAGACCGTTGACCACGAAGTTTATTCTTCACGTGTAGGAGCAAAAAAAAATCACAGGGTGCTAGATCAGGGCTGTTCGATGGATGGCTCATCAATTCAATGTTTTGCCCGGTCAAATATTCAATTGCTTGAACCGATCTGTGAGCGCTCACATTGTCGTGGTGGAGAATGATCTGTTATTTTCGATTTGTTTTTCTTATTTCCTCAAAAACTTCTGGCAAACAAATAGTTGTGTACCATTTGGAATTAACCGTTCTAGAACTCTCTAAAGACACGGTTGCATCGTGCCCGGTTTTTCCGAAAAAACAGGCTACCATTTGTTTTGATGTGCTTCAGACGCGAACAAGTTTTGTTGGTTTCGGCTCATCTTGGAAAACCCACATAGTCGACTGCTGTTTACTATCGAGCTCATACGTATAGATCCAAGTTTCATCACCTGTGACGACTTTGTAAATATTATTTGAATCAACGCCATTGTATTTTTTGTGCATTTCTTGGCAGCAATCGACGCAAGTCTTACGTCGGTTGAGCGGTTATCAAATTATGTGGTACCCAACGTGAACATAGCTTCGTAACGGCTAAATGTTCATGCAGGATCTTATGCACGCTGATATTACTAATACCTAGACATGCCTCAAGCTCACGGTATGTCACATGACGGTCTTGCATTATCAATTCAGACACTGCATTAATGTTTTCCGACACAACAACATTTGTAGGACGACCTTCACGAAATTCATCGTCTAAAGAACGCCGTCCAAGTTTGAATTCACTATACCAACAATATATTGTAGTTTTCGATGGTGCTTCATCACCATATACAAGATTCAGCTCATCGATGCATTCTTGTTGAGATAATCCACGCCGAAAGTTATGAAAAATAATCGCACGAAAATGTTCGCGAGTTAATTCCATTTTTTCGCTGACATAAAATTTTCAAGTTACTGTCAACAATAGAAATAGCGACCGGATAATAAAACTGTCAAGGTAAATATTCAAAAATGACAAAATTCACGGAGGTAACACTAACGGTGTTGCCAGTTCCCAAAATATAAACGGCTACCCTCCTATATAATTTGAATTTTCAAAATGGCTTTTCATTTTTCGAAGATACAACACATAAAAGAGTTTCGTATTTCTTTATTTCTTATTTTTACAAATACTTACAAAATAATAAATAATACAGTGATGAAAAAATGCATCACTCCTACTTACAAAAAAAAAATTTCTGAAAGAAATTTACAATTTATTGAGCTGACACTTTACCAAAAATTGCATTACATCTTCCAAAAAAAAATCTTTTATGAATTAAAAAACATAAGGTACGTCAAATCTAAAATCACAATAATTAAAAGTTTTTGTAGATTTCGGCTTGTTATATGTCTATGCTAAACTGTCACCTCCCAGATCGATTTCTTGCATGTTATCTTCCGCCAAGATTTTATTCTTTTTCGTTCGCGGTGGCGCCACTGGTGGTGGTAATTGGAGATGAGTGTTGTTGATTGAAACTTTGGTATCTTTAATTTGGTTAGCATTTTTATTGGGAGATGTTTTAATCCAAACACTAACTCTTCTACCAATCTGGTAGTAATGAAAGTAAAGAAGGAACAAAACTAAAGACATTACTAAAAAAGTGACCATTGTGATAATAACAGCGGTAATTGGACTGTACGTCTCCTCTGGTTCTGGGAGGCCGCTTGGTGTTGTAGCATTTGTACTGATCACAGTTGTTTCTTCCGGAAGTTCTGATGTTGGTATATAAGAAGGACCTCTTCCCAAAATCGAAATGTCAGCGCAAGCTCTGAATTCTTCTTGTGCGCCACAACCTATAGCTTCAGTTCCGTTTTTGCAATCACCCCAACTATTACCTAAAATATATGAATAGTGAAAAGATGTTGTATATATAAGGTTTTACAATAGGGATGATATGATTTTGAAGTGACATTTCGGCCATTTGTAATATGTCATGATCTGTCATTTGTTTTTCATTGCATTCTGTAGTGTTTACAATTTCATCATGGAGAGATATACGCAAGAACAACGTTTACAAACTATTCAGTTTTATTATCAAAATAATCGTTCTCCAATTGCAACTTTTCGTGCGCTTTTGCCATTTTATGGTCGTAATAATCATCCAAGTATGCTCGCTATTCGTCGAATTGTTAAAAATTTTGAGGTTACATTTTCTTTACATAATTTTCAAGTGCCAATAAGACAAAGAACCGCTCGAAGTAATGCAAATATTGCTGCCGTTCAGGCAAGTGTTACTGAAGACCGCAATTTGTCGATTCCAAGACGTTCTCAACAATTGCGACTGTCTCAAACCACAACCTGGCGGATTTTGAGAAAGGATTTGGGTTTGCATCCCTATAAAATTGTTCTCACTCAAAAACTGAAGCCATTGGACCACCGTAAACGTCGTGAATTTGCTGATTTTGCCTTGGAACAACTTGAAAACGATAACGATTTTTTTAAGAAAATCATCTTCTGTGATGAGGCTCACTTTCATCTGGATGGTGTGGTAAATAAACAAAACTGTCGTTTCTGGTGCGAAGAAAGTCCACAAATTATTTATGAAAAACCATTACATTCACCTAAATTGACAGTTTGGTGTGGTTTTTGGTATGGTGGAATCATCGGTCCGTACTTCTTTCAAAATGAAGCTGGTAACGCCGTTACTGTCAATGGAGAGCGATATAGATTGATGATAACCAACTTTTTAAGGCCGACATTGGAAGAAGTTGATCTTGACAACATTTGGTTCCAACAAGACGGGGCTACGTGCCACACAGCAAATGCAACAATAGAATTATTGTGAGAAAAGTTTGGAGATTCGATTATTTCAAGAAATTGTGATATTGAATGGCCTCCAAGAAGTTGTGATTTAACACCATTAGACTACTTCTTGTGGGGTTATTTGAAGTCATTGGTCTATAGAAATAAATCAGACTCTCTTCAAGCTTTGCAAGTCAATATTGAACGTGCCATTCATGACATACGACTAGATTTAGTGGAAAAAGTGCTCGAAAATTGGGTTCATCGAATTCGTTCCTGCAGAAGAAGTCGTGGGGGTCATTTGAATGACGTTTTATTTAGAACTTAATTGTATCGATTGTACTTCACATTAAATAAAAAGCTTTTGAATTTTCTTAACAATAAGTGTGTTTTTTTTTTAAAGAAATCATATCACTCTTATTGGAAAACCTTGTAAATCAATTATTCAAAATTTTACCTGCAACGTATCTCCATTGAAGCAGACAATGTTTACAAGACATTTTGGGCAGACGATACCTCATTTCGTAGACTTTGTTACCATCCTTAGGGTAATATCTAAACGTTCCTTTATCGACGTTCTCCTGGGCTCTCATTGTACGCAATATATTTTGATTTAAACAGTCTTGGGTTGCGTTTCTAAAATTTGGACAAATCGCAAATTCAAAGTAACCCATATGGCTGGCGGTTAATTCAACTCTAATCGTTATTGCGCTACCTACGCTGTAGTTTCGCACTATTACACCTTGACCGTAGGTTCCACCATACTCGTGAGCCCGCGGCAATCTGTAAAATTTGAGAAAATATGATCAAAACTTGCGTTAATTTCGATCGTAAGAACATTTGTTATTTGAACAAAAAGCGAACTCTTTTTAGTTTGTTTTGAAACAGAACCAATGGTTACCGAAGTAGTATACTTGATAAACAACGCAGTGGACGCCTAAAAGGCACGTTTACTCCTGAAATGATCTACGTATGATATACTCCAAAGATCATTAAAAAAGTAGTTGATATGGTATTGGATGATCCTATAAAAAATTCAATACAGCTGAAGTTTCGTAGGCTCCTTATCTCCAAACATGGCTCAATTCTTCCAATAAAAAATATACTCAAAATAAAAAAGAAATGTTCTACTATATTTATAGAAACTATACATTCTGCAAATTATCTCACAAAGAAAAACGTTTATACGAGGATAGTTTGACAAGTAATGAGAATGACACATAGGTGGCGCTCTAATTGGTAAAACAAATGCACTGTAATTTTGGCTGCCTATTTATATGTTTACATTCCGATATTTAGATAAATCGGTTGGGTTGAAAAAGAAGCACCACGTCGTTTCGTTAAAATGGAAAAAGCAGAGTATCGTGCGGTGATTAAATACTTCGTAATTAAGGAAATGATTATAAAAATCTATAATATTATTACGCAAGATCGACGTCTCAAAGTGAGAGAGATAGCAGACATGGTAAACATTTCAACAGAACGCGTACACTACATTTTAACGAAAGAATTGGGCCTTTCCAAGCTTTCGGCAAGATCGGTGCCGCGATTGCTAACGACTGATCAAAAGTTCACTTGTTTGCGCATTTCCAATGAGTGTTTGGACCTTCATAAGCGGAAACCGGTTGATTTTTGTAGGCGATTTGTTAGTTGCGATGAAACTTGGATGCACTACAGTACACCCGAAACTAAACAACAGTTGAAACAATGGTTAGAACGTGGTTCTGCACCTCCAAAGAAAGCAAAAACCACTTTATCGGTAAACAAGGTGAGGGCATCAATTTTTTGGGATTCAAAGGGCATTTTGCTCATTGATTACCTTCAGAAAGATGCCACAATAAACGGGCAATATTTTGCAGAACTTCTACAAAAATTAAATGTTGAGATTCGTGCTAAACGGCCAGGAATGGCAAAGAAAAAGATTCTGTTTCACCAAGACAACACTCCCTCGCATACCAGCACAGTTGCGATGTCCAAAATCCACAAGTTGCATTTCCAATTAGTACCGCATGCGCCTTATTCGCCGGATCTAGGCCCTTCCGACTTCCACCTTTTTCCAAAATTGAAAACGGCACTAGGTGGAAAGAAATTTTCGTCTAACGACGAGCTTATCATCTTCGTAAATGAGTATTTTGCAAGCCTTCCGGTATCGCATTTTAGAGATGGCACAACGGCATTGGAGCACCGTTGGAATAAATGTATTGCACTTTTAGGAGAATATATTGAATAATAAAAATTATTTTGTATTTAAAAGATTTGTTTTTCTTTTCCATTCTCACTACTTGTCAAACTACCCTCGTACGTCTTTCATTTAAAGTTCGAATTCAGTTTCATTATAACTTAACAAGAAATACTAACTTTGTATCCCATGGATCTCCGCACACACCACATTTTCCTTCATTTTTCACCCATTGCCTCGTGAATCCGCCACAATAAAGTTCATGATCGTTGTAGTTATGGGGCGTGTCGAAACCATACCTCCATGCTGACGCTCTACTAGGTGGTTCTATGAGTCTCCCATGTCCTTTGGTTCGCGGAAGAAATGTACAGAAGAATATTGTGAGGTAGTGGATTTTAACCATCCTGTAATCAGGAAAATTTGAATATTTAGATTCGGATTATTAATATTTAATATATACCAAAATTTTTATATACGTAATAGGCAGTTTTATTTCTTTTGGTTTAACAAATTATTGTTGAATTTGATGGAGGCTGTGGTTGATTAACTTAATCACTAAGGTTGATATATAGTATAACCCCTTTCTACATTAACTTTCGTAATTCTGTATACGCATTTCAACAACTAAGTTGTCATCATCAGTAGATAATTGCAAAGTGTCGAACCTGGTAAACCACGGCGAAAAATATCTGTACGAAAACAAACTCCGTACGTGATCTATACCGTTGAGAACCAAAATGTACACTGTGTACACCAAAGTGTATGGCAAGTTGCGCCGTCTTGTTCGAACCAAATGACGTCGAAAATTCAGTCAGCATGACTCGATAGCGCTCGCCATCCACCGTAACGGCAGCTCTTTCCTCATTTCGAAAGAAATAAGGACCGATGATGCCGCCAGCGTGTAAACCGCACCAAACACTCAATTTTAATGGATGTAATGGTGATTCGTTAACGGCTCTTCGCTCCAAATACGGCTATTTTTCTTATTGACGTAGCCATTTAACCAGAAATGAGCTTCAATCAGCAAAATGCGACGCAAACGATGGTCGTTTGGCTTCAATTCTTGCACGAGCTGTATTTTATAGGCACGTAAGCCAAGATCCTTACGTAAAATTTTCCACGTAGTCGAAGGACAAAGGCCAAGTTGAGAACGACGACGAATCGACATTTGGGCGTCTTCTTCAATACTTCGCGCTACAGCAGTAATATTCTCTTCGGTACGCACATTTCTTTGTCTTGTTGATGGTTTTGAATCGAGAAGAGTAAAATTAGTGCGAAAACGATCAATAACTGCACGAATTGCTTGCTCACTAGACTGATTATGTTGACCGTAAAATGGACGGAATACTCCATGAACTTCGCGAACAGATTTATTTTTTTCAAAGTAAATTTCCACAATTTGGAAGCGTTGTCCCGGCGTTAAACGATTCATGATGGCTTGCCAAACCTTATTGAACAGAAGTGTCAACACAATTTGACATTATCAGCTGTTAAACCATAGTTATCGATATCGATAGTTCTCATGCAGCTTAAAAAACATTATAAATAAACATTTTGTATTAGTAAAATGTTTTTGTTTTTGTTTCATTTCTAATAAATTTGAAAGAATACCGAACACTGTTTGTTGAATCAATTGACAAATACTGTATATATTATTAATAAAATTCTATAAATAGAATGTTGTTACTAAATATAAATTATGTTTCGCGTTTTACATCATAAAATCGTTAAGCATACGCCATTGTATATAACATAAACGTAAAAGTTTAACACTTGTTTCTTTAATAACAAAGTATTATCCAGCAGTATTAGAAAGCAAGGTTGCCTGTGCTATTCTTTTCCTTTAATAACAGTAGTTGTGTGTGCAAATGTTATAAAAGCGCCACCCTGGCGTTTCAAAAAAATATCGTTTTACGTAATGTTGAGTACCACACAGATGTTTCTTGTACGAATTTACAATTTCACACGATGTTCTGTGTACAGTAAGACTTTGTATTAAACAATCGCGTGAGATATTCATTGTAAATCGAGCTTGAAAAATGTGATTCGGTTTAAGATTACATTTTGTTAATGATTTCATTTTTTGCACGAACACTTCACAATCTCTTTTTTATATACGTACACTACTGTGGGCAAAAAGTAGTAAGACTTTTTAATTTACATTTCGCGCGAAAACCCATTCGTCGAAATATTTTTTTTCTAGGTTGATATGACTGTCAGTGACATCTGTGCCAAATGTCACATCAAAATAATCATTAGTGTTTAGTATACGCTTGTCTTTCTGAAGTACAAAATGTGCATTCGGCGATTTTTACAATGAGTGAAATTAATCAACAAAGAAGTGCCACTAAATTTTGTGTACGGAATCAAATTTCTGGTGCCGAAACGTTCAGAATGTTGCAAAAGGCCTTCGGTGATAATTATTTGTCGCGAGCAAGTATTTTTGATTGGTACAAATTATTTAAAGAGGGTCGAGAACGCGTTGATGACGAACCACGTCCAGGACGGCCATCAACATTAACTGATGATCAACACGTCAATAGAATCAAGGAATTGGTGCTTGAGAATCGACGATTAACAGTCAGAGACCTTACTGGCATCGTTGGAATATCGGAAGGATCAGTGAAAACCATTTTGAAAGATTATTTGGGCCTAAGAAAAGTGAAAGCACGATTTGTTCCAAAATCACTCAACTTTTTCGAAAAACAGCGTCGCGTTGACGTCTGTGAAAGAATGCTTTCCGACTATCAAGACAAAATGAAAGGCGTCATAACTGGAGATGAGACTTGGATCTACGCATATGACCCGGAAACAGACGATCAATCGGCCGAATATCGTATCAAAGGTGAGCCGAAGCCCAAAAAACTACGTCAAAGCAAGTCAAAAATCAAGGTTATGTTGACAGTTGTCTTCGATTATCGAGGTGTGGTGCACTCCGAATTCCTTCCGACCGGCCAAACTGTCAACAAAGAATACTATTTGAGTGTTATGCGTCGTTTGCGCAATGCTATTCGTAAAAAGAGGCCAGAATTATGGGCCGACAACTCTTGGTTTTTGCACCACGATAATGCACCGTCGCATACTGTATTAATTTTTTCGCCAAATTTTCAACCAATTTCGTGCCGCAACCACCGTATTCGCCTGATTTAGCTCCGTGTGACTTCTGGCTATTCAGCAAACTCAAACGACCGGTCCGGGGAAACCGTTTTGAGTCAATTGAAGACATTAAACGTGAATCGCTACGCGCATTGAAGGCTATTCCTGAAATTGACTTTAACAACTGTTTCGAGAATTGGAAGAAACGTTGACACAAGTGTATTGGGACCAGGGGGGGGGGGTTACTTTGAGGGGGACGAAATAGATTTGGAAGAATAAATTAAGAATTTAAAAATTATGAACAAAGTCTTACTATTTTTTGCCCACAGCAGTATATACGTAACATAAGTCCGTTCGGTTTTTTTACCATTTATTCAACGAAATATCAAGTGTACTGGAAAATCATTACCGCTTTTCTAGCAGATGTCGCTAGACTTAAGTATGCAATGTTTTGATTTGACAGATGTGTCATTTTATTTCATTGACATCAAGCTTCAAAGCCATACATGTTATATTTTGCGAAAGTAACACCGTCATAGATTTATACGTCATTTGTATTTGCGGCACGTATTACTTTTCCTATTTAAACAAAAGAAAAAAGCCGCTGAAAGTCATCGTTTGCTGGTAGATACTTACGATGAGCATGCTCCAATTATAAAAACATGTGAGGCGTGGTTTCGACAATTCAAAAGTGGCGATTTCGATGTACAAGACGAAGAACGTTCTGGTAGACCGAAAAAGTTTGAAGATGCGAAACTGGAGGAGTTATTGGATGAAGACCCAACCCGAACTCAACAACAATTGGCAGAAGCGTTAAATGTGGCCAATGAAACGATCAGCGACCCATTACGAGCAATGGGAAAATTCCAAAAAATGGGAAAATGGGTGTCACGTCAATTGAATGAGGCAAATGGAAAATTGAAAAATCATCTGTGAAATGCTGCTTCAAAGGTATGATCGGAAGTCATTTCTGCATCGTATAGTGACGGATGATGAAAAACGGATTTATTTCGAAAACCCTAAGCGCAAAAAATCATGATTATTATCTGGCAAAGCTGGCCCATCGACTCAAAGGCGAAATAGTTTTGGTCGCAAGACAATGCTTTGTATTTGGTGAGACCAAAGTGACATGGTGTGTTATGAACTATTGAAATCTGGTGAAACAGTTAATACTGATCGCTACCGATAACAAATTATCAATTTGAGTCGTGTATTAATAGAAAAACGTCCAGAATGGATCCGAAGACACGGTAAAGTGATTTCACAGCACGATAACGCGCCGTCTGATACAACAAAACCGGTTAAAGAAGTGTTGAAAGCTCTTGGATGAGACATAATATCGCACCCACTGTACTCTGTAGACATCGCCCCGTCTTGACTATCACCTTTTCATATCAACGGGACACTTGCTTGCGGAGCAGCATTTTGCCAATTTTGAAGGAGTTAGAAAATGAATGGTTTTGCTCAAAGTACAAACTGTTTCTTTTGGAGATAGCAGCCATAAATTGCCTGAAAGATGGGCAAGATTTGTAGAATCAAATGGCCAATACTTTGAATAAATAAATTTTTCGATTTTCTTGAAAATTACGTAGTTTTTTTACGAAAAAAACCGGTAATGACTTTCCCGTACACATGGTATGTGTTTCTTTTACGTGATCTGGTAATAAAACACTTATAATTATGGCTCACATATATATGCTTAAAAGGGAATATTTACTCTCTATAATTGTTGACCAAAAAAATAATATACAAAAAATCTGAGATTTTAAATCTTTTCAACACATTTGTAATTACATATTTTTGAGTTACACAATACTAAATCAAATTGTTTATATACCTGGACAATATAACGCTTCCGTCCATGGAAAAATAACCCAAATACATATCATTACCTCACAATCAGTATTTCTCGTGTTTTGAGCGTTGTATCCGTTTCATGTACTCTTGCAAGAAATTAGTAATCGTATTTAATACCCTTTCATTAAAATGCATGCATTGTTGTGATATACTTTAATATATCTGAGTAGAATTTCTGTAAAAATGTACTGTTATATCGACTAATGTGAAGTGAACATTGCACATGTTATAAAGCTTAGAAAGTAAATTGTCGGATTCGTGTTTGTCTTGCGGATAAGAGCAGGTGTTGAAGAATTTATTATTTTAAATATCATCTGAATCAAATAGAAATGCAGAAACAACTTAAAAAGTATTTTTGACTGAACAGATTTGGAGCTGGATGTCATATGTCCCGACTAGTTCCAAAACTTGTTTGTGAAACTTAACATTTTATGCACATACAATTGTGATCTAAGTTCTTTCCTTTTTTTTTTGTTTTTCCTTGTGTTGTTTTTATCAAAATATATATTCGGATACATCCCGAGATATTTTGTTGAGTATCAAATGAGATATCTACTCAGTCTGTCGCACAGAAAACCAAAGGGATTTGCGATGAACAAAAACGGTTAGCAGTACTGGATGCAACACAAAATTAGAAAAATTGAATACGAAAAATCGCGACTTGGCAAAAGAAAGGAAAAACGAGAGACCAAATGGAGTAAAAAAAAAGAATTATCATATCATACTATAAACGAAAAATAGAACAAAGAAGGATATATACAGTCTGTCGCAAAGAAAACGGAACTTTTTGAAAATAGTAATTCTTAGTGGCGCCATCTATTAAAAAAAAATTATGCGTCGGTAAGGTAGATCTTTTACCAATGTTATGTCAAAATATTATGATATTTGCATCATTAAAAGCAGAGAAATTGCGCATAAAGTAACAGTGTGTATCTGACATTGGTCGAAACAATAATTTCGAACAAAGAGCAAATATCAAGTTTCGTTTGAAACTCGGTAAATCGCTTACTGAAACGTTTAATTTGATTAAACAAGTGTATGGTGATTCGTGTTTACCACGTACGAGTGTGTATGAGTGGTATAAACGATTTAAAGACGGTCGTACTGACACAAATGACGACTAACATCCTGGTGCAAAAAAATCTGTGGTTACGGAAAGTAACATCGAACTTGTGCGTGAATTTTTCAGGAATGAGCCGAAATCCTCATTGCGATATGTGGAAATGCAATTAAATATTTCCAAAGGTACAATTTATCGCATTTTGACACAGCATTTGGGGTTGAGAAAGATTTGTACAAGGTTTGTACCACACAAGCTAACTGATGATAAAAAATTGCTCCGAATTCAACGTTGTAGACTTGATTAAAGACTCAGAAAAGTACGAAAATTTCAGGTGGTGTCTTCAATATGATCCACAGATCAATCGCCAAAGCTCTGAATGGAAGCGTCCAAGCCAAGAAAGACCGAAAAAAGCTGTTTGGAGAAGTCGAAAGTGAAGACAATGTCGATTTGGTTTTATGTTTCGAAAGGCATAGTGCACAAAGAGTTTATACCAACTAGTCAAATAGTCAATGTTGTATATTATCTTGGTGTTATGAAGCGTTTCTGACGCGTCTTTTGGCGCGTATTCGTAGTGTGCGCCGTCGATATCGTCAAAATGGTAGATGGCGTTTGTTACATGATAATGATATGTCAATGATATATTTCAAAGAAATTTTGTGAATTATAAAAAATTTAGAATCCAAATTTCGACTTAAAAAGTATCCAGGAATTTTCGGGAATTCTGGGGAACTGCACGGATAACTTTTCGCCAAGAATTCGCGATCGATTTTGCAGTTTTCTATACGAAGCTATTACGAAGCTATTAAAAATAAATAGATATTAAACTACGATTTGGTATAACTACTAAATCAAACTACTATTATATTGGGTTGGCAACTAAGTACTTTCGGTTTTTACTGATAGAGAGCGTTGCTTTATTTTTTTTATAACGTATGTTAGTGCTGTACTTTACCGTTTGTCGCGTGATACTAGTCGCATTGACTTAACTTCAGAAGCAAGTAGTGCGTGATTTTTATTAAAGCTATTAGTCGTGGGTTAATTTTAAATGGAGTGCAGAAACGAACATTTTCGACATATTTTACTATTTTATTTCCGTAAAGGAAAGAAAGCTGCTGCGGCTCACAAAAAGATATATGAAGTTTACGGTGCTAATTGCTTAACAGAGCGCACGTGTCAGAATTGGTATAAAAAATTCCGTTCTGGATATTTTTCCCTCAAAGATGAGCAACGTTCTGGTCGGCCTACTGAAGTTGACGATGACCAAATCAACGTCATAATTGAAGAGGATCGTCATATAACTGTTCGAGAGGTTGCGGAGAGGCTACATGTATCGCCTCACACATCTTTGGCAACTCGTGGTAAACTATTGGAGCTTGGCTGGGAAGTGATGCCACATCCCCCATACAGCCCTGATTTAGCACCATCTGATCACGATTTATTTCGAAGTTTGCAGAATTCTTTGAATGGTAAAACTTTCACAAATGACGATGACCTTCACTCGCACCTGTTTCAGTTTTTTGCTGATAAGGACCAGAAATTTTATGAGCGCGGAATCATGCAGCTGAAAGAAAGATGGCAAAAGGTCATTGAGCAAAATGGAAAATATATAATTGATTAAAAACTATTCTTTGTTTAAAAAAAAAAGTGTTTTATTTTATACTACAAAACCGAAAGTACTTAGTTGCCAACCCAATAGTTTCAATCATAAAGGATAAGTGGTACTAATAAGTGCAAGATATAGAAATATAAAAAATATCATTTTACATAATCGTTTTACAACAATTAACGCCATGTTATATTGCAATTTGTTTAATTCACGACAAAATTCTTCGGTTCACCTGTAAGTAAGTATCTGTACATTTCATTTTTCACCAGTAAATGGAGCACACTAAAATACATATAATTCATATCTATACGAAAGACAGATTATATATAATTAAAATCCAGAGTACATTCACTTAATACGAAACCTGTTTTATAGATTTATGCAATAACTCCAATTATTAATATAATTATTTACATAGTAGTTATTCGATCTTTTTTTTTATGAAAATATAAAATGTCATAAGTAGGTGAACAGGGCATACCAATGCATAAATAGCGTAGTAATTAGTTTCAGTTAACGTTAGATTTCAATAAATATTATTATGCAAAATATTATATTATAGAAGTAGAACGAATAGAAAGAGAATTATACACAGTCTGTCTCAGAGAAAATCGAAGGATTCTTTCACCCCAAATGTTCCTATTATATTTACCATCGCAAATCTGTTTTATTGGATTCGAAATAGCAGAATTATTCGTTTGAATAAATAATTTAAAACCAAAAATGAAAAACTTTCTGGACACTACATGAAAACTAATGTAACACAGGTCCCATAAAAATTGCATATAATTTAATATACACCAATAACGATAATGTCTTATTACTAAAGTTGAACGATTCCCCGAGAAACCAGCGACATGAACCGATGGGGAGCGATCGCGTGCAAGCACTATCGATAGCTTGCATCATGTCAGTGACGTGAAGATGCCTCGCAGAAGTGGATTGTTAATTGCGACGGATGTAAAGCAATTTCTAAATCGTTTTCCTACGTTAGAATATGCAGGAACTACAGTCTGTCTCAGAGACAACCGAACTTTTCTAAAATAAAAACAAAATCTTACTATTTTGATAAAATTCATTTATTTTATTCAAAGTAGTCGCCTTCGGATCCAATACAACATTTTATACGGTCAATTAACATGTCGAATGTATTTTGAAGTTCATCTTTACAGATGTCCTTCAAGATCGTTGTCGACGCCTTTTTAATGGCTTCGACGTCGGCATAACGCTGTCATTTCATCGGAAATTTTAGTTTGGAGAACAGAAGGAAATCACAGAGGGAAAATCCAGTGAATACGGTGAATGGTTGATGGTTAAAATGCCATTTGTAGTTAGAAAATCAGTGATAAGCTTCGAGCGATGAAATGGTGCATTATCATCTAACAAAAGCCAGCTACCATTTTCACGATATTGAGGGCGCACACGGCGAATACGCGCCAAAAGACACTCCATAACACCAAGATAATATACAGCATAAATTCTTTGTGCACTATGCCTTTCGAATCATAAAACAAATCAACATTGTCTTCTCTTTTGATTTCTTTAAACGGCTTTTTTTCGGTCTTCCTTCGTTTGGATGCTTCTATTCAGAGTTTTGACGCTTGGTCTTTGGGTCATATTAAAATACCTGAAGTTTTCATCCTTTGTTGAGTCTTTAATCAAGTCTGTACAATGTTGAATTCAGTTAGCTTATGTGGTACAAACCTTGCACAAATCTTTCTCACTTCAAAATGCTGTGTCAAAATGCGATGAATTGAATTTTTGGAAATATTGAATTCCATTCCCACGTATCGCAATCAAGATTTCGGCTCATTTCTGATAAATTTACGCATAAGTTCGATGTTACTTTCCGTAACCACTACTAAACTACTTGGTTTCACATCAAAGCTACATATCTGACTTCCACATGTTTTCAAAGAAAGAAATTGGTTCCGTTGCATTGACGTCTGTAATTCAGTAAAACATGAAAAAAGTGATCCATTTCTGAGACGAATAATAAATGAAGATAAAAAATTGTTTACAATAATTTTGATCGCAAAACGATCATAGAACGGAAAAGACAAGTCGACTCAAAATTCCTCGAAAATCGCAATTTATATAATGTCAAAGCGAGCGCTGGAAACTTAGAAAGTAAAATTGCGTTTAAAACACTTCTAAAGCCAGTATGTATAAAACATAGACTTGGCCACGAACATCAAGCTCCTCACTAATAAATCCCCAGATTATTTCAGAATTTGGTAGATCTTCCAAGCTATAAAACCATGTTGATAGGACGAGATATACGACTTAGTACTGGGGTTCAAGCATAAATAAATAGTACACGAACACCTTGGCAACGTTCGATAAAATGAATATGAATCTATAATTATGAACACAACTTTTATTACCTATTTACATACTAGATTTGTTCTAATATATTTTCAAGGTGTCGGAAAAGTAGAGCTTTGAATAGTATTATTATTAATCCTCATTAAGGGTTTACCAAACTCAAGTCTTGTATTTTGGACAAAGAAACAGGACCTAAGTCATCACCTGCAATACGCTCTTGCGGAATCTTTGTTATTAAATTAATTACTTGTTTTTCTATCTACTAATACTAAATACTAATGTTAATTCCAAAATTGGACTATATTATGCGAAATATTTAAATTATTTATATTTATTTAATTTCAATGAAATTATTAGGTGCGCAACTAAGTTCTCGCTGTTTTTTTTTTCGATGAAAATGCAACTTTATTGCGAAAAAATGTTTACAAATAAATCATTCAAAATATTGCCCATCGCTAGCGACAACTTTTTCCTATCTTTCTGGCAGAGCTCGAATACCGTCATGGTAGAAGTGTTCTTCTTTTGAAGCTATCCACGAATCAAGCCATTTTGAGATGTCTTCATATGAGCGGAACTGCTGATTAGCCAGACTATGTGCCATCGAACGGAACAAGTAATAATCGGAGGCGCAATATCTGGGGAATATGGCGGGTGGGGTAGAACCTCCCATTTGAGCGTTTCTAAGTAGGTTTTAACGGGTTTGGCAACGTGAGGCCGAGCGTTGTCATGCTGTAGAATCACTTTTTCATGCCCCTGCTCGTATTGTGACCGCTTTTAGCGCAGTGCTCGGCTCAATTACATCAATTGAGTTCGATACCGTTCCCCAGTGATGGTTTCGTTCGGTTTCAACAGCTCATAATCAATAACACCGCCCTGGTCCCATCAAATACACAGCAAAACCTTCGCAGCGTGAATATTCGGCCGAACCGACGACGTAGAAGCATGACCGGGCAGTCCCCATGATTTTGTTCTATTTGGGTTGCTGTAATGAATCCATTTTTCATCACCCGTAACGATGCGATGAAGAAAACCCTTCCTTTTTTGTCACTGGAGCAGTTGTTCACAGGCGAAAAAACGAGGCTCAACGTCTCTTGGCTTCGAATAATAAGGAACCCAAGTTCCTTGTTTTTGAATCATTCCCAACACATGCAATCGCTGGGAAATGGCTTGGCGAGTAACTCCTAATGCTGAAGCAATCTCTTTTTGCATTTGGCACGGATCCTCATCGCGCAATGCCTCCAATTCAGCGTCTTCGAAGGTTTTTGGTCTTCCTTCACGCGAACGGTCGTCAACATCGAAATGACCGTCTTTGAAGCGACGGAACCAATCACGGCACGTTGTTTCACTTAGAGCAGCATCTCCGTAAACTTTATGGAGTTCTCGATGCGCTTCAGCCGCCGTTTTCTTCGAATGAAAGAAGAAAAGCAACACTTCCCGCAAATGACGATTATTTGGCACAAAATCAGACATTTTCACACAACCAAAAGTATATGACGCAAAAACAAAATCACTAATGTGTCAAAGCGGTTTGTTTACCATATGTCTAAGCTTGGTTCATGACGTTTTGGTTATGTCTCAATCGACCAGCACTTACTACTGGAACCATCGCTTGAAAAACAGCGAGAACTTAGTTGCGCACCTAGTAATAATAATAATAATAATAATAATAATATTTATTAACCACCCAACAGAGTACTCCTATACGTTATACAAACCAAAAATTACAATTACATTGATAATACATATAAAAAAATCAAAAACAGAAAAAAAAATGAATAACAAAATAATAGAACTGAATGTAAGTTAAATAAATCAAATTAAATCCAATCAAACACCGCGACGATGCAGTTGGTTGAAATTCCTAGCCGCGTGCGTAAGTTAACAATTATAATAACGTAAAAGTTTCTCAAAAAATAAATTAATAATAAGAATCATTTAAACCACTTCTAACTTAATTTTTTTGAACCAATAATATTGAACGGAAGTGTATGTTCGAAGCCAACGTGACAAACAATTGACACATAAATTCAGATTAACAAGTGACTGCGATAAAATGAAATTACTTTCCATTGTTTATTTTATCATTCACCAAGCATTCTCGACAAATTATCGTATAGCTCGACTGAACGCAAACACTCTTTGATATAAAAAAAAGAAAGCCACTTTCTTAGAAGGTATATACACTAAAAAAAACCGAATTGTTTTCAAAACAATAAGATAACATTATCTAGATATAATATGTACACTTATTGGATATATTTAATATTTAAAACATATGAATGAATCTTTAAAAAAAAGATTGTATTAGTCAATCGTTTGTCATATATCGCTGATACATAGATGTAATTATCAGAACGAACTGTGACTCATTACTGTGATATAGGAAAAGGAAATTAACGAAGAACCTTGAATTTTAGTGAAAAATTAATATTTGCCTAATATTAGAGATGGAAATTAATTGATGTAAATTAATGTGCCATTTTTTTTGACAAATTCCAAGTCACATTCAATAAAGTAAGGTTACTTTGTCATGACGTAATCGATTGGAAACTGAAATTAAACAAAATTATATCTATTAGAAAATACGAAGGAAGCATTTATTATCTTCGACAGTTTTTATGAAAAAATAACGGTCAAATAGAATAATGTATTTGTTTAAAACGCAAGTTCACGTGAATATTAACTTGTTTCGAAGATTAAAAAAAAAGAATCGTTGAAAAGTTGAAGTGAAAATAAAACATTCTCTAGACTACTGTAGAATTGAATGTTTATAAAGCTGATCACGCACGTATGAAGGCTGAAATTATAAGCCGTTCGTAAACGTTTTTGGAAATTTTTAGCAAATAAGGCCATCTTTAAAACTTCTGGCTCTAAGGCGATTAAAGGTCTTCCAAAAGGATTGAATTGTTATAAAGTTTTTTCGACTAAGTCTAAAGGCTGAAATTATAAGCAATTAAAAAGAGTTTTTGGGAATTTATTGCTAATAAAAGCATCTCTAATATATTGTAAGGACGCTCACAAAGTTATCAATCACGTATGAAGGCTGAAATTATAAGCCATTCGAAAACGTTTTTGGAAATTTACAGAAATTAAGGCCATCTTTAAAACATCTGGCTCTATGGCGATTAAAGGTCTTCCAAAAAGATTGGATTGTTATAAAGTTTGTCGACTACGTGTAAAAGCTGAAATTATAAGCAATTAAAAAGAGTTTTTGGGAATTTATTGCTAATAAAAGCATCTCTAATATATTGTAAGGATGCTCACAAAGTTATCAATCACGTATGAAGGCTGAAATTATAAGCCAAAAGGTAGTTCTATCACATACATATAATGAACAATACCAACAAATATTATCCTGGTTCAAAGACCCCCAACCCACATCGAATCCGAAATGGAAAAGATTTTGTTTGGTAACATCTTGCAAAATCTGATACGGTAAGATCTAAACTTGAGAATATTTGATTCAAAACTAGATTTAAAAGAATTGTTCATTTGAATACTATATACGAAGCGTGTTTTTTAAGTAAGGGACGTTTGAAAATAAAAACCAAACGAAAGAAAATTTTCAAAAACCAAATTTATTTCCAGATTCTAGATACATTTCTCTATTTTTTTAACAAAGCCGCCAAGTTTGTTTAAATACTTATCAAACCTCACAACTAGATTTTGAATACCCTCTTCATAGAAACTTGCCGCCTGCTCCGATAACAAAGACGTCACGGCCGTTTACACGCCTTCGTCATCGTTGTAGTGGTTGCTGCTGAGATGATGTTTGAGATTGCGGAAAAGATGGTAATCACTCGGCGCAAAGTCGGGGCTATAGGAGGGTTGGTCCAAAATTTCCCAGCCAAAAGAGTCCATTAAAGCTCGGATCTGAGCTGCGGTGCGAGGTCTTGCATTGTGGTGGAGTAGCAAAATTCCCTCAGTCAGCAAGCCGCGTCTTTTGTTTTGAATCGCTCTGCGTAGCTTTTGCAGAGTTTGGTCGTAGGCTACCGCATTTATGGTGGTGGCTGGCGTTTCAATAATCTTGAACATTTTAAAGATATGGAACAGACCATACAGGTTATCTACACGGCTGCAACTGAGCACAGTTGTTCCCAAAGAATGCAAGCACTCGTTTCCACCTACTAGTGTACACAACAAAACTGTGCTTACTTAAAAAACACGCCTCGTATATAAATGTTTAGAATGCTGAATTAAAGATATTCTTTAGTATCTTCCATGTCTTTATTCACTTTCTTTTTTCGTAAATAAATGTTATTCAAACACATATTCGAATCGACAAAATTACAGATTATTCTGTAAATGTAAACATGCAGTAACCATTACTTTTCTAATAATAGTGGTGAAACTCTTTATCTCATTAACATAAACACATCACGTATTTTTGTACGACTATAAGTACAGACTTAAAAGCAGAGGTTATACATACATAAGAATGCCTGCTAATATTAAAATCAAGCCATGCCTTGCTTAACCCAGTTCCAAAAACAATAAATCTTGGGCAACAAAAGACCACGATTCTCCCAGAGCATCACAAATGAAGATTCACTTTCATTTTTGCGACTTTATACCGCCGGTAACATAATATACGGGATAGAATAGTTGGTATTCTTGTATTTCTACGTCTGGCAGTTCGTTTGTTCTTATATTGCTTAACAGCAAACACATTACACGCTTTGTTAATTAAAAATGTTTACATAATGCATTAAAATGGAACTATTTAATTATGTAAATGGGTTTTTAAAGATTCTTTTTGAGTCTTCAGGAATATTAAGCATGTAATAATTGTAATTTTTATAATTTCATAGAAAAATTGTATTAAAAAGTATATGTTTGAAAGTTATTATTATTATTTTTCGGTAATTACCGGATGTACTGGAAAGTCATTACAGGTTCTTCTAACAGATGTCGCTAGGCTTACGTATGCAGTGTTATGATTTGGCACATGTCATTTTATTCTACTGACATCAAGCTTCAAAGCCATGCACGTTATATTTTGCGAAAGTATATTGTCATAGATTTATACCTCTTTGAAAATGTTGAGTTTCGTGCCTGAAAAAATGCATTTGCGGCACGCATTACTTTTCGTATTTAATCGAAGAAAAAAAAGCGCTGAAAGTAATCGGTTGCTGGTAGAAACTTACGGCGAGCATACTTTAACCATAACAATATGTGAGGTGTGGTTTCGACCATTCAAAAGTGGTGATTTCGATGTGTGTTCTGGTAGATCGGAAAAGTTTGAATATGCGAAACTGGAGGAGTTATTGGATGAAGATCCAACCCAAACTGAAGAACGATTGGCAGAAGCGTTAAACGTGGTCCAAGAAACGATTAGCGACAGATTACGAGCAATGGGAAAATCCAAAGGATGGAAAAATGGGTACCACGTCAATTGAATGACAGGCAAATGGAAAATCAAAAAATCGTCTGTGAAATGCTGCTTCAAAGGTATGATTGGAAGTCATCTCTGCATTGAATAGTGATGGGTGATGAAAAATGGATTTATTTCGAAAACCCTAAGCGCAAAAAATCATAGTTATCGCCTGAAGAAGCCGGTCTATAGACTCCAAGGCCAAATCGTTTTGCTAGCAAGACAATGTTCTGTGTTTGGTGGGACCAGAGTGGCGTGGTCTATTACGAACTGTTGAAACCAGAAACAGTTAATACTGATCGCTATCGACAACAAATTATCAATTTGAATCACGCATTGATAAAAAAACCGAATAGGCTCGAAGCCAGGGTCAAGTGATTTTACAGCACGATAACGTACCGTCTCATACAGCAAAACCGGTCGAAGAAGCATTGAAAGCACTTGGATGGGACATAATATCGCACCCGCCGTACTCTCCAGACCTTGACCCATCCGACTATCACCTTTTCGCATCAATGGGACACGCGCTTTCAGAGCAGCACTTCGCTAATTTCGAAGAAGTTAGAAAATGTCTCGATGAATTGTTTTGCCCAAAGGATAAACAGTTTTTCTTGGAATGGTATCCATAAATTGCCGGAAAGGTGGGCAAGATTTGTAGAATCAAATGACCAATACTTTGAATAAATAAATGTTTCCATTTTCTTGAAAATTATGTAGTTTTTTTTTTTACGAAAACACCGGTAATGACTTTCTGGTAGACCTGGTAAAAGAAAGATGATTTTCACCCTATACATGCAGTGAAATGTTTATGGTTTTCTAGAATTTTATAATTTAATAAAGGTTCGGACAGCGATTTACTGCGCTGTTCGAACCTGAATATAATACAATTAAATAAGGAACTTTCAAAAATGCAGTTGCAGTTTCATTCATCGCATTAATATATGTATCGTAATATTAATATATTGTTTTTAAAGTCTTAGAATTTCTTTTGTTTTTTGGCCTGCACCCAAAAAGGTTTGCCCAGCACTGTTTTATGATGTCCAGAATATTACGAAGATATTTCATTTCGAATCTCTGGTTCTTCTCCCTTGGCTAATTGCTCAATACTCGGTTTTCGCAAAAAAGTTTAATATTGAACTGAATACGATTTTGAAGGCACCGATTTGACTTTTTCTGGATAATTCTTTTTATAGTTATAAAGGTAAGTATATCATACTCATTGAGGTGATATAATTGGGATACATATTTTATTCTAGCTTTTGTTTCTGTTACTTAAAGTTTTTCTTTTATGTATTTTTTTGACATTTGAATGTTGTATTTCCATTTACCAATGAACATAATTACTGTATACTTTCATTTATGTAACAAAGTAGAAACACTATTTTTTTTCATTTAATATGTCTTTTGTTCCGTCCACATCATCTAATAAAAACAAATAAATTCTCTAATTTGAAGTAAATAAACCCTACACAGTGTCACACAGGAACATAAATCTAAATACTGAATCACAATGTCCTTAAATGAAGGCGCCAACGAATAAAGGAATTAGAATCGATGACAGGTGCATAGTTACTACCGGAAACCCTAATTTATTGTTAAAAATAATTATATTGACATAGAATAAACTATTAGGTACGCAACTAAGTTCTCGCTGTTTTTCAAGAGATGGCTCCAGTAATAAGTGCTGGTCGATTGTGACATAACCAAAACGTCATGAACTAAGCTTAGACATATGGTAAACAAACCGCTTTGACACATTAGTGATTTTGTTTTTGCATCATATACTTTTGGTTGTGAAAATGTCTGATTTTGTGCCAAATAATCGTCATTTGCGAGAAGTGTTGCTTTTCTTCTTTCATTCGAAGAAAACGGTGGGGCTGAAGCGCATCGAGAACTCCTTTAGAGCTTGCTTTAGCATTAGGAGTTACCCGCCAAGCCATTTCCCAGCGATTGCATGCGTTGGGAATGATTCAAAAACAAGGAACTTGGGTTCCTTATGATTTGAAGCCAAGAGACGTTGAGCATCGTTTTTTCGCCTGTGAACAACTGCTCCAGCGGCAAAAAAGGAAGGGTTTTCTTCATCCCATCGTTACGGGTGATGACAAATGGATTCATAACAGCAACCCAAGTAGAACAAAATCATGGGGACTGCCCGGTCATGCTTCTACGTCGTCGGTTCGGCCGAATATTGACGCTGCGAAGGTTTTGCTGTGTATTGGATGGGACCAGGGCGGTGTTATTTATTATGAGCTGTTGAAACCGAACGAAACCATCACTGGGGAACGGTATCGAACTCAATTGATGCGATTGCCTCACGTTGCTAAACCCGTTAAAACCTACTTAGAAACGCTCAAATGGGAGGCTCTACCCCACCCGCCATATTCCCCAGATATTGCGCCGTCCGATTATTACTTGTTCCGTTCGATGGCACATGGTCTGGCTAGTAAGCAGTTCCGCTCATATGAAGACATCTCAAAATGGCTTGATTCGTGGATAGCCTCAAAAGACGAACACTTCTTCCGTGACGGTATTCGAACTCTGCCAGAAAGTTATCGCTAGCGATGGGCAATATTTTGAATGATTCATTTGTAAACATTTTTTCGCAATAAAGTTGCATTTTCATCGAAAAAAAAACAGCGAGAACTTAGTTGCGCACCTGATAAATAAACATCAGGTAGCCATAATCTTCGGTTTATTCCCTTGTTTTTAAATTACATTAGTTGAAATAAAGAATGAAAAAAAAAGAATATTAAAAATATCAAGGTGTCTCTAATATTCTGTCCAAGGACTGTATATTCAACTACTTCACGTATCAATATTAAAGGTAATAAAATTATAAAAATAGAATTACATGAAAATACAAACAACTTCATTAATAATTCCATAACTTCCGTCACAAAATCACAATTAAAAAAAGTAGAATGTCAAGAATAATGTATTCTTTCGAATAGCTTTTTTTGTTCTGTTGGTACCTTAATGAATAATTATCATACAAAATTGTAGAATTCTTATTTTTTACGCAAGTTAGTTGTGAACAAATTACTGTTATTTTAGTAGCGAACTGTTATATAATGATATAGGATTAACGTTACGTTGTTATTAAACGTTTTAACGTATTTAATAAGTTCGCATATGTAAAATATATAACTTGTTGCGTAACAAGATATGCAAATTGTTACGAAATTAGTAATTATCTGCACATTTATCCTGTAATAATTAAAAGAAAGCGAGAATTTGAAATTACGAAAGCCATCTAATTGGCCATTTAGATGATAGAATTTTCCTAAATATTAAAATATTATATTGGGTCTGGGAAAAAGTTCGTGGCGTTTTTTTAGTAAAATTCAACTGGTCCCCGCATGGCGCGTGGACGAATTCATTTAAACCGAATATGCTCCATTATTATCGACAATGTTTCGCCATTTTTTTGGTAGATCCATGATCCCATCGGTGAAAAACTTCTGTGGTTTCTGGTCGAAAAACTGAATCAAGTAGTTTTCACAGGCTTCTTTTGAAACCAACTTAATTCTATTGAGAGAGTTCTGCAGAGATCGAAACAGATGATAGTCAGAGGGTGCTATATCCGGACTGTAAGGTGGGTGCATCAAAACTTCCCAACCAAACTCTCTCAATTTTTGACGGGTCATCAAAGAAGTGTGTGGTCGGGCGTTGTCATGATGGAAGACAACACCTTTCCTATTAATCAATTCGGGCCGTTTTCTTTCAATCGCCTGGCGTAATCTCTCTAGTTGTGCACAGTAGAGTTGAGAATCAATCGTCTGACCAGTTGGAAGTAGCTCGTAGTGGACGATTCCCCTCCAGTCCCACCATACACACAGCATCACTTTTTTTGGCGTCAATGTTGGCTTAGCGAACGCTTGTGACGGCTCACCATCCTTTATCCACGATCTTTTACGCTTCCGATTATCGTACGTAATCCATTTTTCATCTCCGGTTATTAAACGTTTCAGAAACGGCTCGATTTCATTCCGTTTCAGCAGCGCATCGCAGATGTTAATTCGGTCCATCATGTTTTTCACGCTCAACTCATGAGGAACCCATACGTCAAGCTTTTTTTTGTAACCAGCTTTGTGTAAATGGTTCAAAACAGTTTTATGGTCAATGCCTAGCTCCATGCCAATATCGACACTGCTGATATGCTTATCTTGTTGGACTTTTTCAAGAATTTCATCAGATTTTTCAGTGATTGGACGACCGGAGCGTGACTCATCTTTCACATTAAAATTTCCAGAACGAAAGCGAGCGAACCATTTCCGCGCAACAGATTTCGATAAAGTACCTTCACCGTATACAGCACAAATTTTATCACAAGCCTGCACAGCGTTCTTCCCCTTATCATAATAATATTGCAGAATATAGCGAAATTTCTCATTATTCTTCTCCATTTTCAAGTGCGAATAACTTTCCAACCACTGCACCGATTACAATGTTTCTACGCTCAAACTAACGTTCGGAAGGTCATCTAAAAAACGAGCCATCGGTGGTGTCGCTGTGACTTGTTGTTCTTTAGTTATCGGCAACCAATGCCATCTATCGGGAAAAACGCCACGAACTTTTTCCCAGACCCAATATTTATATATTTTTATTAGACTAATAAATAAAACTTATTTATTTCAATCTACATTAAAAAAAATAGATATTGATTGCGTTGTTTTCTTTGTTTATATTTCCAAATACTTTTAAATTCAGTTATAGGACTTGTATACATTAGCGTTCAAGGAAATATGGACAACCAAGTTAGTGTATATTTTTTAAATAACATAACTGTAGTTTATATTGTTATTCCATAAATAGTTATTTTCAACGTTTCTATCGAGTCTTCAATCTTACGAAAGTTTTGAAATGGGATCGTTGCAGTTCTTAAGAAAGTTAAAACAAGTAAACTTTATAATTACTGGTCTATTTCTATAGTATCTAATTTTGCCAAGATGTTCAAAATTGTCGTTTACTTAACCGTACTTAATATTATTCAATGTTAAGTTTCTGTTCTAACATGCCCCTCCCCCCAGAAAACTTACGTCGACTAATCAACCATTACACGATACATTTCTGAATAGTTTGATTGAGATCAGATTTATATCATTTATATTGGTTTTTCGTCTTCGATAATTTAAACCATGTAATTCTCCTTGAAAAACTAAAGCTTATTCTTCGTCAACCTCACGAGTTCTTATTTATTTAACGAGGTTAATGTATATCTGCCGACGTTTCGTACCCATTTGTATGGGACATCTTCAGGGCTGAACTACTGCACTGAAACAGTTTCAGTGTCGAAGATGTCCCATACAAATGGGTACGAAACGTCGGTAGATATATAAGTGACGCGGTTCCAGTCCGGAAACCTAGAAGCAGGTAGCATGGACCACGACCGCGGAAGTCAACGTACCGGGGTTAATCATATTTCCAAAAATGAATTTAATTTTTTTGAGTTTATATCTCCATTCGATATACCTCAAGGATCATTTTTGGGACAACTTCTTTTAATTATCTATATAAATAACCTTCTTCAATCTCTTGCCTGCATTGAGTTAGCGAATACGGAAGGATTGAAGATTTTTTCTAAGAAGTTAAATCAAATAGCCATTCCAAAGTTAAAAAAAAAACAGAAAGATTCCATCCAAACGATCTGTTCTAAATAATGCTCGCGTTTGAAGAACTTTGGTGAAATTAATCGAATAACGGTTTTAGATGTTTATACTACTGTGGGCAAAAAATAGTATAGACTTTGTTCATAATTTTTAAATTCTTAATTTATTCTTCCAAATCTATTTCGTCCCCCTCAAAGTAATCCCCTCTGGCCCCAATGCACTTTTGCCAAGGTTTCATCCAATTCTCGAAACAGTTGTTAAAGTCAATTTCAGGAATAGCCTTCAATGCGCGTAGCGATTCACGTTTAATGTCTTCAATTGACTCAAAACGGTTTCCCCGGAGTGATCGTTTGAGTTTGCTGAATAGCCAGAAGTAACACGGACCTAAATCAGGCGAATACGGTGGTTGCGGCACGATATTGTTTGAAAATTTGGCGAAAAACTCATGAAGAATTAATGCAGTATGCGACGGTGCATTATCGTGGTGCAAAAACCAAGAGATGTCGGCCCATAATTCTGGCCTCTTTTTACGAATAGCATTGCGCAAACGACGCATAACACTCAAATAGTATTCTTTGTTGACAGTTTGGCCGGTCGGAAGGAATTTGGTGTGCACCACACCTCGATAATCGAAGAAAACTGTCAACATAATCTTGATTTTTGACTTGCTTTGACGTGTTTTTTTGGGCCGATTGATCGTCTGTTTCCGGGTCATAAGCGTAGATCCAAGTCTCATCTCCAGTTATGATGCCTTTCATTTTGTCTTGATAGTCGGAAAGCATTGTTTCACAGACGTAAACGCGACGCTGTTTTTCGAAAAAATTGAGTGATTTTGGAACAAATCGTGCTTTCAATTTTCTTAGGCCCAAATGATCTTTCAAAATGGTTTTCACTGATCCTTCCGATATTCCAACGATGCCAGTAAGGTCTCTGACTATTAATCGTCGATTCTCAAGCACCAATTCCTTGATTCTATTGACGTGTTGATCATCAGTTGATGTTGATGGCCGTCCTGGACGTGGTTCGTCATCAACGCGTTCTCGATACTCTTTGAATAATTTGTACCAATCAAAAACACTTGCTCGCGACAAACAATTATCACCGAAGGCCTTTTGCAACATTCTGAACGTTTCGGCACCAGAAATTTGATTCCGTACACAAAATTTAATGGAACTTCTTTGTTGAATAATTTCGCTCATTGTAAAAATCGCCGAATGCACTTTTTGTACTTCAGAAAGACAAGCGTATACTAAACACTAATGATTATTTTGATGTGACATTTGGCACAGATGTCACTGACAGTCATACCAAACTAGAAAAAAAATATTTCGACGAATGGGTTTTCGCGCGAAATTTAAATTAAAAAGTCTTACTATTTTTTGCCCACAGTAGTATAAATATTTCAACAAACATCAGTGGAGTCTCAAATCATCGATGAACGACAATCATTTAAATGAAATATAATTGTTAATCAATTATTAACAAATATACGCTTTAATTTCCAATATTTTAATTCAGTAGCTTATTAACTGACTTTTCTGCAGGATATTTGAAGAATGAAACGCAGTAAATCTCTTAAACCGTTATAAATCAACTTTATGTATAGTATTTTTGAAGTTGCTTGATATGACAACCTTGGATTTCGACTTAACATATCTAATTCAGAACCTTCTTAGTAATGTATCAAATTTAATTATACAGCATGTTCCAAAATAATATTTCCAATCTCCTTCGATCTAATTTTTCACATATACACATACATACAGTAGAACAGTTGAATACAACAAAAACGAAACATTCCAATATAAAAATAACATATGTTAACTGCAATATATAAACGTAAAGAGAGATGATATATCTTATGTAAAAATGTTTAATTATTACTTATATTAAATGACATTAGTCCCATAAAATATTAGAATAAAACGACAACGATTAGATGCAATATATTTTAACACAAATATTGTCTTGAATTTTAAATCTTTATTTATAAATAAATAAAATTATTTTCGAAACGCTGAAGTATTTTGGTAATGATATATTTTCATTTATATACGGAACTAAGCAATGGAAAAAAAATATATAATTTGTTCTTAATTTACTTACTTTATAATACGTTTTAAATCATTATTTTTGGAAAATATTGAACGTTAACCTATTATATAATGTTCTAATTCAATTAAATTAAACTTTAAAATTATAAGCGCGAAAACCTAATTTACAAATGAAACAAAAATAAACTCACCTAAATTTTGAAGAAACGCAAGTCAATTATAAGCATTTATAAATAAGGTCAAAGTATCCCAAATATTTTAAAAGAGAATTTCTAGAGTCACTACACAAAAATCTGTAAATTAACTAGAGTCACTTAGGTATTTTTACACTTTTTATTTTTCAAATATTTTTAACAAAGTTATCGCCAATGTTTACTTAATTTATAACCCGGTTACTCAGACTTAATGGACTATGTACAGTATAATACAAAAGGTGAATGGTTTGCAAGAAGCCTTTACTAAAACACTCACTTGACACTGGTGATTGTGGTAGGAGAAGAATTTAAAAAAGAACCATTTAAATCAGCTGAACGAATCAATGTACAATGACTAATAATTATTTAAAGGTTTATAATTTTTGTGTGTTTACTGAATTAAAAAATATTAACAAGAAATCATAGTTTCGATAAAATTACGACCTGGTTTTATTTAATGTTACGACAGTCTTTCTCTTTCTATCTCAGAGGAAAAAGATTTAAACTTTCCCTTACCCACTTATCTATAAACATGTTCTCAATACCTTTTCCTGATTACTTAATAATTCATAGCAGGAATTACAGGGTTTTGAATAAATTATTGGTTTGAAGTATATTCATTGACATATAATTGAATCACTTGCATTTGAATTAATAGTAATTCATTTGTATACAAAAAAAACGTAAGGTTCTTTCACATAGATTTGTTGATTGATCAAAATGCACTTTGCAATGTTCTTTGTTACTTAAATTTCTTAACAGACGATAAAAAATATTGAGGTTTCATTTTTGTTTAATATCTTATCTTAATGATTACAGGATATGATAAAAATTGTCTGGTTATTTTCGATGCAAGAGAAAATTATACCATATTTTTTTAAAATTAAAAATAATTCCGATTTTTAATTTTTTTTTATTGAAATAAAAAAATATTCCCATTATTTTGCTTTACTAGAGTCATCTATGAATGAGTGCTTAAACTTCTCGTCAAAACCATTAAATATGGCTGACTGACATTTATAATTGGTAAACAGATACAGTTGCATTTTTGATACTAATTACTAAATATTTTAATTTTTCTATACACGATCGCCTCAGTACATAAGTAAAAAGTTCAATGTGTTAATTTACTAATTTAATTGTAAGAGAATTCACCGTTTCTTTTGTGTACTATATGTGTATCGCAAATCTGAACAGATTTAAAAATCATTTTTGCAAGAATGGCATCAAAAGTTTCCCATGTGCCAGACAACTCTGTCGTGGAAAGACGTCTTAGGCCAATTTATGGTGAATAATAATTAAGCTTTATTAATAAAAACACAAAGCAAAAATACGCACGTGCTTTATATTTTTCGCCACAATTGAAATTCATGAAAAGAGTTGAGTTTTGAGGTTATGTGAATCGCTTTTTGAAGATTTAATTTAGGCGAAAAGTACTGATATTCAATTTTTCCTTTATTTTAGAATGGCTGGATAATGGGAATAATAAGAAGGCCTTACACGAATGCGAGAAAGTACTGAAAAAAACATCACACTTGCAATGTGCAAAAGCTCTGAAAGCCTTGGCGCTTTTGCGAATGGGAAAAGAATCAGAATGTACGACAATACTTAACGCGTTAACGTTGGAGGCACCGAGTGATGATGCCACATTGCAGGCCATGACTTTATGTTACAGGGAATTACAACAACGTATGTTTTTATATTTCCAAAAGGCTCTTAATCTAAAGAATTAACACATTATTTTCTTTTAGTTGAAAAGATTTGCAAATTATATGAACAAGCCGTCAAAATTGATCATACAAATGAAGAACTTCACACACATTTATTTATGGCTTATGTTAGAATTTCCGATTTTAAATCGCAACAACAGGCAGCAATGACACTATACAAATTAAAAGCAAGAAATCCTTACTATTGCTGGGCCGTTATGAGTATTATTTTACAAGCAACTAGGGGACCGGACTCATCAAACCCACAAAAACGAAATCTACTTCTTAGCTTAGCCGAAAGAATGATTAACAAATTTATAATAGATAATCGTATGGAGGCCGAACAGGAAGCTCAACTTTATATTATGGTTTTAGAGCTGCAACAGAAATATGAGGAGGTTTTACAAGTTTTAGAAGGACCTATTGGAGTGAAATTAAATAATTGTAGTATTTCGTATAGTAAATTACCGTATATGGTGAAATTGAAAAAATGGAACAAAGTTAATTTATATTGTAAAAACGTTCTTGTAGATAGGTATGTAATCAGTTTATTTAATACAAGTCTTTTTGGAACTTTCATATATACATATACATTTAGTATTACTAAAGAATTATATCCATTTTACATTCTCTACATTAGATATTTCTCATGTTCGTTTACAAACAATTTCTACAATTTGGATTTACATTTATGTCTTTCTTAATGATTTATTTTTGAAATTAGATCATTCAAAAAATGCACAATATCGAACAAAACGGGTAGACTTAAATTTGTTGTAAAATTACTGTACCAAATATTTTTGTTATACTCAGATTATTTCAAAAATAATTAGGAGGTAAATGACATAATAAAGAAGCCACAAAATTTTGACAAACAGTGTTGCCACTAAGTAGTTGTGTGTACCAACTTACATTTTGGAATGTACAAGATTTGACCGACAATATACTGGATAATACTATACGACCGGGTGAGCAATCTCAAGTGTTCATAGGACGAAAAGAAAATTCAATTGGCAACACGGAGTAGTGGGTATGGATTTGTTGAATATTGAAGATAACTTGACAGCTCTTGTAAATGAATAACTGAATGTTATATGTAAGAAGGAAAGGAAAGATTTAATACTTTTGTAATATTTATTATACATAAAATTACCATAAACTTTATTTAAAAACAATTTATAAATACTGTTTAAAATAAACAGGTAAATAAACATTGTTGTAAAACTATAGCAAGTGTTCAAAATGACCACCATCAACCTGTAAACATAAATCTGCTCGTCTCCTCATGTTGGTAGAAACATTTTGTAATACCTCCACGTTTATATTGTGTATTACTGAATTACACTACCAGTCATATGTATTTGCCCACCCCAATTTTATGTGTTTCCTGAAATACGGATTATATTTCGAAAAATCTGTATTATAATTATTCAACAATATTATTAGTGGAAGTAATTCCATATGAATTTCTACGAAAATCTTAAATTGTTTATGATATATCGTAAAGGTGTCATAAATTGGAAAAATACCATAAATGTTATATAGGCTAATCCCTACAGAATTAACAGTTTTACCTGCATTTCCGAAAGGTATTACCAATATTGTGTGTTATTGTACTAACTAATTACAATATTAGGATGTGTTATTCAAAAAGGAAAATAAATTTTATGCCAGTCATCGTTCATCTTTTGTTGCGAAAACAGTGAAATAGAGAGTTATTGTGAATATTTTAATGCAATGCCGAAGACGAAGGAATTATCTGTTGAAGTGCGTGCTATGATAATTGCTTATCATCGTACGGGTAAAAGTAATCGCGAAATTGCAAAAGAATTACGATTAAATCGCCGAACCGTTGATTATAATGTTAAAAAATTTGAAGAAAGTTGTACATTTTCCAACAAAAGAAGATCTGGACGACACAAAGCGACGACATCTGCAGATGACCGGCATCTAATACGGATAAGTAGACGCGATAGACGTAAAACAGCACCAGAAATTGCTGCTGAAATGAATAGAGCGCGTGCTAAACCAATTAGTGTGTCCATGGTACAGAGAAGGTTAAGGCAAGCGGGTTATACGGAAGAATTGCTCTGCGAAAACCACTACTACGAAAGCAAAACAAGATAAAACGACTAAATTGGGCTAAAGAATATAAAAATTGGACGATTGATCACTGGAATAATGTGTTGTGGACAGACGAATCGAAGTTTGAACTTTTCGGTAGTAAAAGGCGAATATTCGTAAGAAGATCCGCAGAAGAAAGAGTACTGCCAGAATGTATTGCTCCTACCGTAAAACATGGAGGAGGTTCAGTAATGATTTGGGGGTGTTTTGGTGGAAGATCTGTAGGCGATCTCGTCAAAATTGAGGGAATCCTAAGAAAAGAATGCTACAAGGAAATTTTAGAAAATAACGCTGTTCCTTCAGGACTAAGGATTCTTGGCGAAAACTTTGTATTTCAACAGGACAACGATCCGAAACACACTTCTAGATTGTGTGGCGATTACTTGCGTCAAGTAGAAGAGCAAGGACAAATCTCTATAATGGTATGGCCAACTTAAAGTCCTGATCTGAACCCAATAGAGCTTCTTTGGGAAGAATTGGACCAGAAGGTTCGAGAACGTGCTCTATTATCCACCACTGTACTGTGGGAACAACTTCAAGAAGCCTGGGCACCAATTACAGAAGATACACTGCAAAAATTAATTGAAAGGATGTCGCGGTTATGTGACGCAATTATCAAAAATAAAGGTGGGCACATTGTTGAGAGCAAAATTTAATAATAATTAATGATAAAGTTTTTATATACGAAAAATGTATCTATTTTATGTTTATTTTGGCTAAAACTAAGGGTGGGCAAATAAATATGACCGGTACTGTATATGTTGATATGGTTTTTTATTAACATTTTATAAGTGAAAAAACCTAAAGAAATATTTAGCATTACTCCTAAGCTGTATCGTTCCAGAAAATTTGAATCGTTTTGAGATGATAAATTGTACATTTTGATTTATTCTTTGCGTTGCTCACAACAATGGTTACACATCACTTTGAGTAGTTGAACAACTAAACATCTAACAATCATTGAAATTGTGATTTATACAACTTGCATTTAATTTATTGTTTGTAACTCTATGTAAAAGTTTCAATTTTTTTTAATTTCCAACAACTTGACTCTTCAATTATTTTATTTATACTGTATTTTCAGTATAGACAAGTGGAACATATGGAAGGACTACATAAACTCAGTTTTTGAGTTAATTGATACCCCCGTTGTAAATAATCACATGGAACCTACTGAAAACGGCCAAAACGACCTCGAAACAGTGGATGACACGCCCGAAAAAGCTCATGAGTTCATATGCAGATTAGTAGAGAATGCAGCAGATAATGGTATGCACTCTGACATCATTGTATTTGTATATTTTTTATAGGACTCCTTACACAGGTTTTCAACTGAGGGGACCTTATTTGGCGAGGTTCGAACTGTGTTTCAAATTGATGGAGAAAAGTATCGACAGTAACGACCTGTTAGGAGACACGATAGAACTTTTTATAGAATATTTTCGAAAATTCGGACACAAGCCATGCTGCGTTTCTGATCTTAGAACTTACTTGAAACTCTTAGACGCTGAGAAAAAAAGCGAGTTGGGTGCGAGGTTAATAAAGGACGTCGGTATCAGTGCCACCAGCATACCACAATCAGTAAGTGTTGTATAAAGAAAAGAATAATTTAATATCGTTCTAATTAATACAGTTCCCTCCAAATTATTTGAATTATTACAGGAGCAACAAATGCAAAGACATATTTGCGCGCTTCAATTATCGAGACTTTGTGGCAACCACCGGGATTTATCGACGGACCACTTGAAGGCCTTAGTAACGGCCCTATCTTTACACTACCAGCATGGTTACCAAACATACGGACAGAACCTTTTACCCACGGATCAGGGTCCGTCCGATCCTTACGCCTTATTGGCGGCGCACGTCCTTTACGACTTAGCACAAGTAACTCAATCCTCAGAACCTATAGTCCTAGCTTTGATACTTTTAGAAAATTTGCTCAATAACAGTCCGAGTAATTTTCACGCAAAACTATTGAGTGTTAGGTTATATCACGCATTGGGTATGTATGAATCTAACATATGGAAGAGCGGAAGTTTTAAAAGTACTTTTATGTGTTTTATTTTTAGGTGGAGGTGCCGGGGCTCAATTAATGTACGAAAGTTTAGATATAAAACATTTGCAATTAGATTCTCTAGGTTATATACACTGTGGAAGACTGCCGACAACAGGGTTATTAAATTTGGCAACTCAATTGTATGATACGACACTTAAGTTTTTCTCATCGAACTACAAAGACGTAAGCTTTAAAAACAAATAATTTTTATTCCAGATTTTTCTTTAGATACGTTGCGTTGAGAATAACGTCCTTATAAAATCACCTCTGACAGCTTTACATAACCTCAACTATAAATGATATGTCTGGTTGTTTTAAATACACTAGCGCTCACGAAAATTTGGCCAACAAGAGATACATAGAAAAACAATGAAAATATAATAGATATTAAACTCAAATTTTTAATTTAATATTTAAAAAATACTGTAGATCTGAAACTAATAATAAAATATAATATTATTGAATCTATTGTGTACCTGCGTCTTCTAGTTACAGGAAAAGTCAAATTAATAATAATGATCATTATTTGTCAGATAACCAATTACAGAACAAAACAATTTTAAAAAATACAGTGCAAAAAATACAAATAAAACGTAAGCAATTACAAAGGTGCCATATAAAAAAAAATGAAATTAAATCTGAATAAATGAAAGGAAATCAATAAAGAATAAGTTTGCGACTGAACTACTTAATAAAACTAAGCTAATGGAATGGATTTCCAAATAGGGCATTAGTATTTCGACTCATATGCGAAAGAGGAGCTTTATATACAACATTCGTTCTTGCTTTAGGAACTAAAAAGGTGTCATCCGATCAACTTTAACCTCGAAGGACACGAAGCTTTATCTAAGGTACAGTGAACGGTGAATCAACTGTATTATAGACAACTTTTATTAAAAATTTGGCACTAAATAAGCTACGCCTAGCTGAGAGCGATTGGAAATCAAAATTGTGAAGCAAACTTACATAGTCAACTCCACGAGGAGGATACTCACCACTAGTTTTAGAAGCAAGATATTTAAAAAATCTCTTCTGGACTCGTTCAAGTTCCAGATGTAAGTACACATAATGCGGATATCAAATATTGATGACATATTCAAGTTCGAAACACAAATGAATAAAATAAGTCTTAACGAAGAATGGATGACAAAACTAAGAGACCGCGAAGCAGAATTACAGATGAAGTGAATATGTTCAGAAACGCTTAAGTGTGAGTCGAAGAGAACACTTAAATTTTTAACCTCAGTTTGTGTATCTAAAGGAAAAATACTTAAGATTTTTGTCGATGGAATATTTCGTGTCAACTCAACGATATTTGCTGGAAGCATCGCTTTTTTTTTTTAATTAAAAGTGCCGCCGGAAGTCATCGTTTGCCTTAAGAAACTTATCCTGAATACGCTGTAGCAGAAAGATCATGACGTGGGTCGTTTGTGCGGTTTAAAAGTGGTGATGTTTATGTGGAAGACAAAGAACATCAGGGTTAGGTGAAAATGTTCGAAGATGAAGAATTGGAGTAGCAAGATCCAAGTTACACACAAGAATTAAATGTTGAACAAGCAATCATTTCCAGACGTTTAAAGGCCATTGGAATGGCTCAAAAACTAGGAAATTGTGTGCCATACGAATTGAAACTGATAGATGTTGGATGTTTTGCTTCGAATTGTAATTAGAGATGAAAAGTGGCTATACTCAAGAGGAAAAAGTGTATCGACTAACAATTACCATCAGCCTCAAGCTTTAGAATATTCTCGGCATTCATAGGTAATATTTTGTATTTGGAAGCGAGATGTAATCTATTATATGATACCAAAACATGGTAAAAACCATTGATGGACTTCGCTATCAATAACAATTAATAAAACCGAGCCGTGTATTGATATCGATCAAAGAAACGACAAGGTAATTTTTCAGCACAAAAATGGTCGGTCAACCCCATATTTCAACCACGATCAAAGAAAACTTAGTGGAGCTGAAATGAAACGTACTACCCCACCTGCAGCATTCTACAACATTGCTTCTACTGACTGCATCTGTTTCGATCGATGCAAAATCGCTGGAAAACGGTTTACTTCTTTCAAAGTCATTGGTTGATTCATTTATGTTGTTAAAGGACGAGTCATATTTATGAGATGCTATCCATGAATTGTCTGAAAGATGAACAATAATTTGAGCAAAATGTATTTTCATTTTTTATTGAAAGATGTTCTTTTACTTGCAAGAAGACATCCAACACATATGCTGGACAATATTGAAACTAAAACAGATAACAGGACAATTATCTTTGTGCGCGGACTTGCTTGGGTTGGCTTTGAGTCTCCATTTTTTTATCTATTTCTGAATATTGTTAGTTTTATAAATATTGCAATGCTATCTCAGCCCAGGTATGAGACGTTACAATCACAGTATTGTTAGCAATGTTAACTATTGTAGTCAATAGTGTTGGAATGTCTGCTGATAAAATTAAATATAATGTAGGTCTCAACACACTACCTTGTGGCACACCTGTCATTAGTTAATGTAAGTCAAAGTATTGAGAACTCGACAAAAAGGGTCTGTTTTATAAATAGCATTTAATATCTTCCCACACGTCCTACTGCAAACATTTCTTGAGTTTGTAAAGAAGATGTATGTGCTAAACTGTATCAAGGGCTTGCGTAAAGACTACAAAAGCTGTAGAACAGATTCTTTTTTTTTGGAATGCATATTGAATATTCTTCAATAAATGAGAAACACAACTATTTCTAAACTTAGGGGAAAAAACCTTGTAATTCACTAATTTTGTTTCTAGCGAATATATTTTTAGAATTATGATGATTGATTTTTAGAGTTCGGACCACTTAACTTTCTCGTATAAATTTGGTTCCTTTCAAAAACTCGATGAATTCATGGACTTCAGGGAGAGACTCAACAGTAGTATGCACTACACTACAACTGCAGTTGATGGTATAATGCTTTGTCTAATGCAGTGTACTACTTCTGAAGCTCTGTACAATCTGGAGATATCCCCAAAGGATAACAAAATCAGTTGGGAAACGTTAAGGTATGTAAAACGGGTTTTTTTGAATTAAACTTTTATTGGTGTTTCCGTTTTATTTCTGGTAGAGACAATCATGACCTTAGTGTATATCAATCTTGGGATCCCGAAAGGGTACTGGGACCACCGGAAGAATGCGAAGAGGTAAAAAATTTGTTTCTGCAAGATGTTAACTTTTTAAAAATGCGAACCTCTGTTGTTTGGGCTATGTCAGCGACTCTAGATATTATAAAATCTACTGATGGCATGAAGAATAAAAATATCGAATTACTTAAGGGAGTGTTGAAGGATTGGGAAGAATTAGATAAACTAGTCCGAAACACAAATTATACGCCTATAAAACAGGTGAGTTTCAGGTTAGAATTCTGCACACCGTATGCAATAATATAATCTAAATAATGGTGTAAATATAGATTGTGTTAGCATGTATTCAGATCATAATTACGGGCTTGTAAGGAAAGTTATGACTAGAGCTGTCAATTTTTATTAGAGTGCGACAGGATAAGATTCGTTAAAGTACGTATGTACCAACAAATACAAAACTGAGCGGAGACTCGAACGAGTAACCGCAAATATTCGATACGTACTTATTATGAACCTGGTGGGCAGACAAATGTGACCACTCTAGTTTAGACGTATCGTTTTTATGTTTTAAGTATTAAAAAGATCAGTAAATTATATGTTGCCCATTGTCTTCGGTAGCTGTTTGCCAATTTTCATTGGACTTCATATTTCATTAATAGAAGGATATATCTTTATCAGCGAAAAAGTTTACAAAGTGCGACTCACAACCTCCTCTGAGTCGATCGTTACACTACGTAGGTAGTTTTGAAGATAACTAAATAGTAGGCACCTGAAAGTGCAAGGTTCGGCAACTATGGTGAGTGTGGCATAATTTTTGACGAGCGAACAAACTTGTGCGTGGTCTTACATTGTTGTAATGAAATACCACTCCTTTACAATTAGCGAGCTCTGGGCATTTATCTGATTATACGTTTGGTTTAATTGTTTTGTTCCTTCGTGGAAGCTCGAAAAACACCTTTAAAATCATGGCATATTCAGAGCATAATTTTCCTCTGATGAATACTTGCTTTCGATGACGTTTGAGACGAATCTTCAGGTTGAGACTAAGATCTTTTACCACACGATGTAAACAATTCACTTCTCATTACCAGTTATCAGTCGCTTTAAAAAAAGTATCGTTTGTCTCACGTTTAAACAGCATATGGCGAATGTCTATATGCGCCATGAAGTGAACTTCTTTTTTCACAAGGAGCCCCAAATATCGAGCTTAGTGACGTATATTAACTTTTTTACGTGATCGTGAACACTTGAATGATGGATGTTTAACGTTTCGACTCGATCAATGTCTTTATTTTGTGATCATCAACTCCCGGTGTAGTGCCACACCGAATTCTAGGACAATTATTGTGTTCACCCTGGCTGAAGAGCACTGTTAAAATTAAAATCACCAGCCTGGAATTTGGTGAATCATTGTTGGTATTGGCGTCTTACAGAGCGCTGTATTGATGCATGTTTTTCTCTTTGCGGGAGTAAACGAGTAAAAACGCATACTTCGGTTTTTCTTTTTCAACTTTTTATAAAATTTCAAACACTCGACCAAATTGCTAACTTTTTATTTCCAAAATAAAGTTGAAGCTGTTAGTTTTCGTATGACATAACACAAGATTGATGCCTATGATTTTGTTACTTTCTAAAATAAACTAGCGCCATCTGTTGCAAAAATACGCTCATAACTTTCTCAACAACCCTAAATTTTCATACTTGCATTCGTGTTACTTACTGTAACTATTATGGGAATAAAATTAATTAATGAAATTGTTTTCAGAATCAAGTTACATTGCCTTTGCCGTCTAGACTCCATGGACACTTGGAGGTTCCGTATTTAAAGATTCTAGGTGTCCTTTGTCAATTCTACATTCATATAGCATCCGAAGAATCGGAAACCAGCAACGGAATTGCGAATGATATTAAAAATACTTTAGATGAGATGTTAAATACTATCGAAACTAAAATCAAAGCCGAAAACGAGAACCAAGACTTTTTATGGCACAGACGGTCGACTATAGAGCACGTTGTGAATGTAACAGAGGTTTGTTATATTTTTTAATGAATTTGATAATTTTAATATTCGGAAAAATGAGTAAAAGTAACGAATTGTTGTCTCTAGTACGGTAGAAATCAACACACCCGCAACAGCACGTCGATTCAATCGTGGCAAGTGGACCTTAGATGCGTAATAACAAACTGGACTGTGTCTCCACTATTGTATTCCGAAAGATCGTATCTTCTGTTTCGCTCTAAGCGGCAATTTACCCCACCTGCCAGGAATGAATCAATTTTACTGTTCCTTTACCTTTTTTGAAGAGGGCTTTCATATACAAAATAGATCAAGTATTTTATAGTACAACCTTGAACGCGTTTCACCCTGTTGTTTTTATTAACGTTTCGCTGTTCATATCGCTAGCTTTTTTAAGATCTGCTATTAGACTGGTTGTAGAAGTCTAAATTGGATAAGAGTTTGGCTTGCTTAGTTTGTGGTAGACTTGAACATTTCCTCTCTGGACAGTGATAAAGCTATGTAGAGTTTTACGGCCGGCATCATTTGTAATACAATCTCCTTGGAGGTTTCGCAATGTTGTAGTTTCTATTGACGTTTTGTTGTTTATAATATCAGCTTTCTCAAGATCTGCTGTTAGTGCATGTGTATGGCCCTTTCTAACTACATCGTCATTAATGAAATAAGACGGTCAACAATGCTGTATACTACGCGTTTTGTTCATTTAGAACTCATCAGATAATAGTTGGTGCTGAATTTAATAACGATAAATGAAGAAATGAGAAAACTATACTTCCATCTCTCGGACAGAAAAGAGAACTATTCATTTACAAGTCACTTTGTATGTAAATGACAAAGCGAAGATATTTGATGAGTTTTGAATGATAGAAATGCATAGTAGTGACTGCTTTATTGAGTACAATTTTTTAACACAACATTTTTTAAATTCTGAAAACTATGTTTTTCGCACATTCAAATTTTTTCGTTAACCAGAGGATTTTTAGGTAGAGTAGAGATAGAGAAATTAGAGAACGAGAATATATATGTATATAAAATGTGGAAACATATGATGTGATTAGAAATCACTAAAATTAAAGCAAATTTCAGGTAATTTCCAACGCCTGTCTTCTATGTCTTCTCTGTCACAATCTGATGAGACCATCCCAGGGCAAGAAAACGAAAAGAAAATCTTCAGATTTGAAGAACAGAGAGCAACTGAACGAATTAGTGGGTGAATTGAAACGGACAGTATCTAAATTCGACGAAATTTTGGACAGTTGGGGCACACAAAGTGTGATAAGTGATTTGACCGACAGACTGTTAGTGTTGAACTTAAATGTTGACGGTCAAACCGTATTAAATCACCTGAAGGATAGTCATATCTCCGCCGTCAGGGAGCTGAAAGGCATACTCAAGAGTAAAAATAAGTTTCTTGGTGGTCTCATAGTGTAAATTAACTTTTGTTTGTGCCATTTTCGATTTTTTTAAATGTATTATGAAACGTGTAACATAATAGGAAATAAAGATCAAGGTCAGTTTTATTGTTTATTGTGCGTTTTGTTTTTATTTTCTGTTTCTAATCTTACAAATCTACAAAATTTACTATGGGAAACCTTATAAGAATTGTGTATTCGTCAACGTTCGACAACTTTCTTTTAATAATTAAAAAATCAATGTAAGAAACTGTGTATATTTGGTTATATACGTTTAAGTGTCAAATGTTAATTAATGTGAATCTTATACAGTACATAACTACAGATAGTGCACAGTAACACACCCAATACGAGTTCATCGGGTTGGTTGCTTTTATTTATAGCTATGTTGCACAATTATATATTAGTTCATTATTCGAATGAACTAATACATAATTGTGCAACGTAGCTATAAATACAATCACGTGTTACTGTGCACTATCTGTATTTATGTGCTGTTAAGATTCAGCTTCTAAAGTGTGTGTATCGCTTATTCCAATAGCCATACACAGGTGAGCGAAAATGTTACATAAATAAAAACTAAGGTTACAAGGGTACATGACATTTCGCTTGTAAAAATGATGTACCACTAGTCAAAATATTAAGAAATTAGACTAGATGGGATACGTTATGTCATCTTTATCGTCTGTGTGTTTTCGTTTAAGTATTTGCTTATTTGTGTACAATTAGAATGAACCACCGATACACACTCTGGAAGCAATTTGAGTGACTATTACACAATTACGCGATATAGCTATAAATAATTCGTCCCAACTTTCTAAATGTATTTATTATTTTTTATCTTCTGATATCTATTCCACACCTCTTTGATGCAAATAACCTCTTCAATTTTGAATATATTTCAGTATTGCCAATCGACGTTCTCTTATCAATCTTGCTCAATCGTTTCCTGCAATTTTGTTTCATATTCATTCATATTTTTTAATGTAGCATTTAATTTAAATGAAGTTTATATATTCGAAGAGTCGAGGAAATTAAAAACAGCAAAAGTTGATAATATACAAAAAAAATATACAGATATTTAAATTTTATTTAAAATAAAATGATCATAATATTAAAAAAGAAAAAAATATTGTATTTAAAATTTAAGTATAGTGAAAATCTATATAATATATTCGAAATTCTATCTTCAAGGTTTATTAGAAAGTCTCAAGGAAAAAAAATTCTTTGAAACTTATTGGTTGAGCCTTGTATATCATTTTAATTTTTTTCCATATTTTAAATACATTTTTTTGTCAAATCAGTAGATAAAACAGCTTTCTTCAAACGTCAAAAGTTAGTGCGTCTGCGTAAAAACAAATGGCAGCTATCATCGGCGCCAACTATTTCTGTCAATTCTTCTGAAAACTTCTAAATATTCAAAATAAAGAATGAATTTGTTAAAGCGAAAACAGGGCGAAATTAGAATTATATCGCCCCATTTAAATAGGTAAAAATGTCACAGGAATCTGATGAACGTTGGTAAAGGAGAACTTGAAATTAGAAATGCATTAATATATACTGATGATCAAATTTATTTCAACAGTAATCTGAACGGACGATTCGCTGCAAGTGGTTAAATATTTAAAACAGGGGACAATAAAACCAAACAAAAATGTCTAATGTAGAATATGAATTAGATCCTTCTGGTGGATTGATGGCTGTAAGTATCCAAGCAAGTTGCACACAGAAAATTTAACAAATGAATGCATAAAATGGCGGAATATCTATTTAAATTAGATTGACTGTAAAATATCTTATAAAAAACGAGAATTATGACGTCGCATTATAGACCTTAGTTTAGGCTTTAAGTTATTGTAACTTTTCTAGCAAGTGCAAGCTTTAATTGCACCACCAGCCAGCGAAGAAACCAAAGAAAAAACAAAGAAGAACGAGCATCCATACTTTAAGAGGCCTGGAAGAGGGCACAATCATGATAGTTGTGATTCTTGTGCTGAAGGTGGTGATCTAATATGCTGTGACAAGTGCCCAAGTAGTTTCCATTTACAATGCCAGTATGTATAATCTTATTTAAGTATAGAAAAAAATTTTATATTATGTAGAGTAGAAGCCTTTATATTCAAGTTTTTTTTACCAAGTTTAAGTGATATTTCAAGTAATGGAAAGAGAATGAAATGAATTAATGTGATAATTTGATTGAGCATATATACAATACTTTTACATTAGTATATCTTTCTTGTATGAAAATATTACTTTCTCAAAAAGTAGTGCATGTTAAACCATATGGTTTGGTATTTATGATGTTGATTCAACTAATATAACTCTGCATTTTTATTTATTTAAATAACTTTAAATAAACATTTTTAAAAGTAATTATCTATCAGAATAATTTATAGAATACATTTTACAACTTTTTGTGGTGCCTCAATTTTATAAAACTTTCTTTTTAATAATAAATTTCTTCTTGTTTTTTATGAATGCATATTTATCTTCAAAATATTTCATCGTGAAAGAAACCAGACAGAATTTTTCAGTGATAGTGAAATTGTATTGATTTTTTTCTTACCTATTTATAAAATAAATATTTGATTGATGATAATTACATTTATTGTCTTAAAGAAGGTACATATCTAATCGCTTTATTGATTTTCTAGTTTTGATTTATTAATAAATAATGTGATAATGTATTGACCTCAATGGAATTACTTTGAGTATTTACAAATAAGTAAAATTTCTTTTATTTTAATTACAATTAATTCAAGCAAAAGCAGAAAAGAAAATGTATCATAACTTTTGAAAATTAAGAGCACAATTCAACACGTTTCAGTTACTGTTTCTTAATGTTAAATCTGTTGATTAGTCATGTATCTATTAATATATTTTATATGTAACTTTTCTGTGTAAAATGTGAAAATTTCAGATGTTTTAAAGTTACTGCATAGTCTAACCTCAAAATGACTGTTGCTGTCATTTGATGTAATATCCGAACAATATTAAAATAAAGTTCTATAATTTATATAGGCTGTCTTGGTGTTGGTAGATTAAATTCATGTCTGGACTACCTAGTGTAATTTGAAACAAAAATTTTAATAGTATCCTCGAGTTATAGTTTAAATTTAAAAGAATTTTAGGGTAGAAAACAACAATTCACGTAATAGAAAATATAAAAATTTTGAATTTGACCACCATTTTTTACAAAATGCAAATGGAGATTTATTACAGTATCAAACATGATTATTGCTTATAATTTATCTAACTGTACTATCCCGGTCTCTAGAGTTTACCGAAGAAACAATAACCCAAGTTTTGCTAACCGTAATGTGCATTTGTAGATACATTAATTTAAATATTTCCAATCTGTTAAATACTTGTAGAGGTATTTCGTTTAGAGTTATTTCAAATAATTATAATTATTAATATTATTAATCAACTATTGGCGATAAAATACTGATGGAGACGCGTTTCGTTTAGTTCCAACATTCATTAGTCGATTGAACTGTCGACAAGCACCTAATCGATATACAATCAAAATGACCTAACAGAAAAACAAAAACAGTTAATAGCACTATAATTCGGAAATCAAAAAACTGGCAGACCGAAAGACCTATGCGCTTAATTTTAAATGGCCGTCAGATAGCACTACTATGATTGAGTGAGTGAGCAAC
>JAVIWB010006602.1:0-119520 GCA_031893035.1 Dermolepida albohirtum
TTATGAAAGGAATTTAAATTGTGTATATATTAGTATACCACTTTGCACCGATTATCACTTATTTGAAACACAAATGACCATGCCTCTTACAACCTCTCATGGTACAAAATGCTCATCATTTTCTTCCTGACGAATCAAAATTTCCCTAGACGTACGAGTCTGTCTTCATGTTCGAAGAGCCAGATTTTATTATGCGCTTTAGTGAGCACGCCATAGCAGTAAAGCCAGATTTTGTCACCTTACAAGATGCTGTTATAATAATCAGGTGATTCATTTCTAAACTTCTCGAGCATCTTTCAGCATAATAAAACATCGAGCTATGTGCTCGTCGGTTAAGGTGTAGGATACTTTAAGGGAACAAATCTCCTTCACTTGAAGAAGTTCATGCAAAATGGTACGAATTACCAGTGAAAGAATACTCAGACATTCTGACATCTACCAATAACTTATTTGTCTATCTGACTCCTGAAGGGCAATTTTCTCTTCGATAATGAACGAGATGGTAGCATTGAGTCCGCGGGAGAAGTCGTAGCGTAAAATAAGCAGGTATTTCGTTTTTAACCAAGATAACAGCGAGTTGTTTACACTATCACAGTTATAAAACAACTAACAAAGAGAGACGAAGTCGTTAGCTAGAGTGTAAGCTTAAACAAGTCTCAACCTACATTGACTTTCTACAGCGTGCAACAATAGATTGCGTTAATTGCAAAATTTTGCAGTGCTCTTAATATTTATTAAATTTAGTATTTATAAACAACTTCCTAATGATTTACAATTTGTTTATGATATTTAGATAATGAAGGATCGAATGTAACTTCCAAAAATAGACTTGGTATTGTGATTTTTACATTCACAATTACAAAATTCGGAGGCGCCAAATTTATACATATCTTCAATAATATATGTTTTTGATCTCTGTTAATACTCAAATAAAATTTAATAATAAAATCCAGTGCTTTCTTTTCTCAAGTTAATTTCCAAATACAAAATTAGAAATGTACCACTTCTCATAGTATACATACAAACATTTACTAAGTAAGCGCGAGTTATATTGTTATGTAGAACTAAATATATATATCTCTCTAATTTATTTAATGAACTACAAACAGTCAGTAGTCTTATACAATGGATACTTTATTGAACATATTATATTAACTTACTATATTATCTTAAAGATTTAAATTTTAACATATATACAATAGTATATGCCTAAGCACACTGATATTTCCATACCGTATATAAATCCCAACTTACCAAACGAGTGTAAGTAAAATAAACGATCTTCATTACTTTTAATGTTATATTAAAAGATCATTTATGGAACCACATTTATAGGTAGATAAAGACAAAGTCAAGAACCCTTATAAACATAATTATAACTGCAAAATAATGAGAGAAAATTATTTTTCCACCCTTGGAATAACAATGAAGGCATTCTCATAGCCTTGAATGCAATAGAATAGAACATCTGTGACATGCAAACAGTGATGTATGCATATAAAGGGCAATGTACCAAATTACTGAAGAATAATTAATATAAATTAATTACCGTCCAACTAAGCATAATATTAAGACGATAAAAGTGCTTTCACTGTTATTCAAGTAATGAACAATTATCTCCTATTATTTCGTATTATTGTGTCCACATCAATCACATGTTTAGAATTGCCACTGGAAACAGACTACCTGATGAGCTAGAATTAAGTAAAACAATTGTCGTGATCATTGCTTTGTTCAGCAGTAATTAACTTGTATTGCCAATTGTAATTGTTAATTAACTGTAAAAGAAAATGTTACCCCAAATCGTGTCCTATTCGAAACAACGTGCATCAGTGCAATTGTAACATTAATAGAAAAGAAGTTATATAGTGTTTCAGTAGTTCAACATAGCGAGTTTATGAGGATATTACAAAGTTTGTTAGGCTTAGAACCTTCAGGAGTTATTTTGTTGTAGAAAAGAAACTCCAAACAAACAACAAAAAAGCACTTTACAGAGATCGGCTGCAAAATTGCTTTAACGATAAAAGAGTAGTATGGTGACCTTGTGACATAAGATCATTTTTCTGTGCCACATATATTGCATACCATACTATTTGTTACTTCTTATGAATTTAGACAAAAATATTTTTCCTACTTTTTCTTTAGGCTGCCTTCATTCTCTAATTTAGTAGTTCCATTTTGTTGTATCTAAGCGATTCAAATAGTCCGAAAAATGTTGTGCAAATCATTTGATCTAAAATATGAGTCATTTCACAAAAACACAATTTAAGATTTCTATAAACAGGTTAAACTCAAAAATTAGTATATTCAGAAATATGCAGTTTAACAAATTAATTTATTGAACACACTCTGCAATACTTTTTGCCGAACTTCCGTAGATAATTTAGACGGTAAGGGAGAACTGAAACCTTCGCTGGCTGGTATTTATATGACATTGAGAAGATCTACGAAATTTCTTCAGCTACAAGAATGTAGAATTATTTTCTTTCTATTTCATTATTATCTGTTATATCGTTATGTAATGTGTTATACATTATTTAAAGGTTTATTATTCAGGCGTAGTTTAATTGGCTTTTTATAAAACAGAAAAATTTTATTCGTTTCCAATAATTTATCATTTTTATACATACATTAATTTTTGAAGAGTCCGTCAAAAATAATCGGATTTATTACATTAATTATAGAATAAAAATTATAGAGTATTATAAATATTATGTCCTAATGACCTAGAAAGCTAAAGCGAGAGCTCTAATTGAATTTTCTTAGAGAAACTTTAAATTCCTTAATTTGCCTTCTTCTTATGTCTTTATTAGCCAGACAAATCTTTTGAACCTACTGCACACTAACTTTATTAAAATTCAGCTTCTCGTAAATAATAACTTGATCACTGTGGGCACTTCTTTTTAAAAAACTATCTAATTAGCGAATTTTTATCCGTTTATTTTCTCGAATAAACTCATCAAATCGTCAAAACATTGACTGCAACATGAGGCAAATTCGAAACACGTTCGGAATACCCAGCAAACGAACTAATATACATCAAATATTCTTTACCAAACGTGGTGCAGCTGACTGTAAATATAGGTAGCTTTTTCGCCTTCGGCACATGAAAAGTTTTTAAATAACTCATATAATTCTAACAAGTATGTCACCAGATGGCGTGTTCGATATAAGTGTCATTATTTTTAGTCAGTTTTTGCTATCTGTATGCTGCATGAGTATCTTGATTATTGTGATGTATATTTAGATGTAATTTCCAAGAGTCAGATCGAATCTATACTCCCTCGTACCTAAACAATATAGATTCTCTAAATTAATGTATTTAATATTGTTTTAATTAAAGTGAAATGAATTAGCTACATCATACATACAACTTATAAATTTTTCAGTATTTTTCAAATTTAGATCTAAGTTTTCTGAATGTTCGGTGAAACTTTTTTATATTATTGACACTACAAGATTGAAATCTAATCAAATTGAAGGCAATGGCTAACTCTATAAAAGTTAATTAAAAATAATTCCTTCGCGATAATATAATTTTTGATCTCTTCTTCTGGATACATGTTTCGACAAATAAGTTATCATATTCTGTAGTAAAATAATTATATTTAGAGAATTCGCATATAGTTAACTTCATGCTATAACACGGACATGTTAATTAGTATTAAATATTACACGTTTACTAGCTTAATGCACCATTGTTTTCATTTGCGGTCTATATTTATACTATAACAAGACATAACCTGCTGGAAATATATGCATAACTTATTAGTTATTCATTTTGAACCGTATTTCCATTAAAAGATATTAGTTTAGTATTAAAATAAACGAACGTTTTCCTGTAAACAAAATATATTATAATGTTATAAATATATGATAATAAAACCTTATTATACGTTGATATTCCAAGTATTTCGAATATATTTATAATTCCGGGATTATTTATGATTTTATTCTATTTGGATCCATTTTAGACTAGCTTTTGAAATTAAGACCTTGAATGTTTTTCATTCGTCTTTGTCGACACTTGACCATAATACGAAAACGTAACGAGTCATAATATTAAAACTGTACTAGAACACGTGTTCAACCATAAAACAAGCAACTATTCAAATCTGGTTTAGGGAATGTCGTACCATATTTCTATCGAGCGCTTAGTCAAATCATGCTTATGAGTTAACATAAAGCAGCAAAGATTCGTCGAGATTGTGAACGATAATAAGACTTGGGATTGTTAATTCTTGATGCGCGTACTGTCTCTTTTAGCGATGTTTATCAGCTCCGTGCACTTGAATAGAATATAAATGCAAATGGAGGACGCAATTGTACCTTTGTATAGGTATTCTTTTTCTGTGTGTGCATGTATTTGAGACCGGCCAATTCAGAAGAGGATGCCGGTGAAATAATGAACAATTATAACCATACGTTTACTGCTGGTTTCAGTTGAAGAGGTGGACGTTTATTATTGTCACGGAAATAAGGAAAATACGTTTTATGTAAATTAAAATATTAAGTATTTACAATAATATTCTAACATTTGTATGATGTAACTGTGGGAGTTTAATTAAGTCATTTATTTAAGAAAAAGACTGTTATTATTTTTCTACATATTGTATATGATTGTGTATTGTGTACGAAAACATATATTCTCTAGTGAATTATAATTTCAATTGCAGTTTACTTTAGATGCTCTGCCATCTTGCCGACTTGCTAAAATAATTCTCAATAAAATTATGCTCAACATTTCTTTAGAAGTAATTACTTATATGAATATGTATAGCATTTAGAAATTGTAGTAGATGCACGTATAGGCGAAGATGCAGAAGGTAACTTTCGAAAAATGTGTAATTAGGAAATAGAAAAGCACAATAATTTGCCTTCTACTTTTCACTACTTCCAATTGCACAATTGTTACTTTTAAGATATTCTATTAGTTCGGAGTTTCTTAAAAAGAACGATTTTAAATACTCACCAATTCAGTATGGATTTTTAGAATAGAACCATGAAACTGAAGTATCTACCTTTCGTGTTACTTTGTTTTAAAGTTACAAAATTTCGATATATTTTATTAGAAGCGTATTTCCTTTCCTTACTATGCGCTAATCTTTGGTACGTTTTAAATTATTTATGGTATATTATTGTCTTACACGACTGGCTCTTGGAATAGCAACTCATAAGATCTTCATGGTTTCTCTTTTCGTTTGAGGTGAACGCTGACAGCCGAAAATTTTAAGTCACACGACGACATACTAGCAAGATAAGTAAAATATATGATAAAATATCGAATTGTTATCAATATTGTTATAAATGTAGTATAATGACTTTGTAAGTAATTTAAATATATTTATAAGTAAAACTAACTTTCCGTCTATAAGAAAAATAGATAGGAAGATGTTTTGAGATTTTTAAAAGGGAAGTATTCTGTTTAATACTAGTATAGAGCACGTAGTATGAATACTAGTATATTTGTATTGGATTTTATATGTTAAGATATTGTTTATTGGGTAAAAGAAAGTTGTGTGTAGTTATTAACATAGGTAGAAGTATTACAGGAGGTCTAAATTAATATTGTTCATATTACTAGGTGATATTCTAATTTAAAAGAATATTCAAATTATTTTATATACAATTGTTGTATTATCTTCTACTTAATTTCAAATAAGCATTTCGAGATTAAATTAAGGAAGGAATATAACATTCTTTGATTCTAGTATACTGTAAATTTTAAGAAATTCATCTCATTCTATAAATTAATATATTTAAAAATTTACAAGAAAGGTTATCTATCAAAGTTGGAGTAATTTATTTACGTAATCTAATACGTTTTCACATATTTCGTGTGGCAAGGGTTTCAGAGTCCACTGTTTGAGATAAGGAGTTAAAGAGAAAATTGAAAATTTTAAATTGCAGAAAAGGAAAATTTGGGAAATTAATTTTTATTTTGATAGAAGAAAGTGGTCAGGATTTAGCTTTTAGTCTTTAGAAGATCAAAATGATGGTACTCGCTTCCTTTATGCGCTTCATTTCTTATTTGCAGTGTTATATATATATATATATATATATATATATATATATATATCTGTGTGTGTGTGTGTTTGTGTGTTTTGTTATTTATTACCTACTTTATAATTCAAGTTCATGTAGGCGTCCTAATTGGATCGAAAGACAATACAAGTTATGTCACCTGCTGCAATTTTCCTCCAGCTTTGCTAAATACGACATTTTTATAATTTTATTTGAGAATTTAATAATATATTACTCTCAAGTAAGATTTTAATAATGTTCACTGTTGTATGGCGCACTTTTCAAAGTACGAAAGTTTCTCTTTTTTGCATTTTCCTGCAACCAATTGTACATATAGTATGTACATATATAATATTGAATATTTACTCTATCTATCTTTCAAACGTTTAATTATGCGAATTTAAATGTCCAAGATTTATGCAGTAATAGAATTTAAAAAAAAATTGAAATTTATACGTAAGTAATGATATACTCTCGTATACTCTCTTAGAGGTGTACCACAGGGCAGCATTTCGAGTTTTCTTCTTTTTCGATGATATTGATATTGATAAAGTTTGCAATAAAATCAGTTCTTTCCGTTTTTGCGTCCATGTACTCCACGAGATTGTTAGCAAAAGAATGCTGTGCGTATTTTGTTTCGCGCTTTTATACTTGCTTGAAGTAACGTTTTCGGGCATAACTGTCACACTAGACAAAAGACTAATTATTGCTATCCCAAATATCGTTTATTATTGACGGAACGGAGTCCAAATTATGCCAGTCTAGAATTATATAATCATTGTGTATTGGCTTTAGTAAAGAAAATACATAACCTAATTACTTTCAAACGGTAGCTTTATTACAAAAGTTAGAGCCTTATACGAGGATAGTTTGACAAGTAGTGAGAATGATACATAGGTGGCGCTCTAATTGGTAAAACAAATGCACTGTAATTTGATTGCCTATTTATATATTTACAGTCCGATATTTAAATAAATCGGTTGATTAGTTTATTTCTGACAGCTGATTGAAGAAGAAGCAACACGTCGTTTTGTTAAAATGAAAAAAGCAGAGTATCGTGCGGTGATTCAATACTTCGTAATTAAGGGTATGAAAGCAACCGAAATAAAAGGTGAGTTACGGGAAACATTAGGTGAATCTGCTCCATCATCCGCCACATGAATTTAAAATGAATTTAAATGTGGTAGAACAAGCTGTGTTGATGAAGTGAGCTCTGGAGCACCCGAAATCGTGATTTCTAAGGTAATGATTATAAAAATCACGACTCAAAGTGAGAGAGATAGCAGACATGGTAAACATTTCAACAGAACGCGTACACCACATTTTAAGGAAAGAATTGGGCCTTTCCAAGCTTTCGGCAAGATAGGTGCCGCGATTGCTTACGACTGATTAAAAATTCACTCGTGTATGCATTTCCAATGAGTGTTTGGACCTTTATAAGCGGAATCCGGTTGATTTTTGTGGGCGATTTGTTACTTGCGATGAAACTTGGATACACTACAGTACACCCGAAACTAAACAATAGTCGAAACAATGGTTAGAACGTAATTCTGCACCTCCAAAGAAAGCGAAAACCACTTTATCGGTAAACAAGGTGATGGGATCAATTTTTTGGGATTCAAAGGGCATTTTGCTCATTGATTACCTTCAGAAAGGTGCCACAGTAAACGGACAATATTATGCAGAACTTCTACAAAAATTATATGTTAAGATTCGTGCTAAACGGCCAGGAATGGCAAAGAAAAAGATTCTGTTTCACCAAGACAACGCTCCTTCTCATACCAGCACAGTTGCGATGTCCAAAATCCACGAATTGCATTTCCAATTAGTACCGCATGCGCCTTATTCGCCGAATCTAGCCCCTTCCGACTTTCACCTTTTTCCAAAATTGAAAACGGCACTAGGTGGAAAGCAATTTTCGTCTAACGACGAGCTTAGCATCTTCGTAAATGAGTATTTTGCAAGCCTTCCGGAATCGCATTTTAGAGATGGCATAAGGGCATTCGAGCACCGTTGGCATAAATGTATTGCTCTTTTAGGAGAACATATTGAACAATAAAATTTATTTTGTATTTAAAAAGTTCGTTTTTCTTTTCCATTCTCACTACTTGTCAAACTACCCTCGTAGTTCTGAAGAATTCTTTAATTTATAACTTATGATGTATAACTGTATTTTGACATTTGCGCTTCTGGTAACAGGATGAGCATATTTTGTTGTAAGAATGCAATAAATAAAATTATAATATTATTCTTACTATTTATAATATTTGTTCCGGAATACTTAGAAAGCTTGGCATTAATCTGAAAATGTAAAACAAATATAAAATCTTTAATAGCGAATTTGTTTTTCATTGTTTTACAACTAATAATCAAGAAGTCACTTTTAAATGTAACAGCTTTATATAAAGGCACAATGATTTCTGTATTACAAGTTATAATTGTGTATAATTTTCTACAAATTGAATTTTTTTTGTTTAAAATTATCATAATAACAAGCCTTAATACAAATAATAGATACAAATAGCTTGCGTAACTCCGTCACAATAATAAAACAATGCTTACGTAGTAGCGAGTAAATAATTATCTCGTTCACTGGCTAACATAATCTAGTCTATCCCAATTATTCCTGAAATAATGTAGACGCAAAAATAGGAAATAGTAAATAACGAAACAAAAGTGCATCAGATACTTACTTGTTAATATAAATAATGAGTTACAGTAGTACCATTGCACTGAGTAATTCATCATTGCATGCAATATCGTTATGCCATGGCAATTTAAGTTTTAAGCCTAACAAACTGTGTACATATTGTATTAAGATACACGCATATTTGCAAATACGTAATTTAGTCAGAAATAATATATAATCAGAGCATTTTAAAAAACGCGTAAATAAGAGAAAGCATTAGATATATAAATACATTTTCTAAAGTCAATAATCTTGCCAAAAATCTTGTTTTCTGTAATTTAATTTTATCTATGTTGTATTAGATATTCTATAAAATTGTATATGTAAGAGTTAAATAGACTAAAAAGAAACAGAAAATTATAGGCGATGTATACCCTCTCATTTTATCCGATCCATTTCTCCAGAAAACTATAAAAAGGCTAAATAGTAAAAATGCCATCTTATATCGTAATGTGCTAATATTTAATTCGCGTCCAGGCTGAATTATTTTTAAGAATAGCATTACAGCGATTTTCTCTACTTGTGACCAAATTGTTCGCATAATTCATAGGTAATGAACACCATACCTTCTTTACATTGCAAGATAATTAGAAAATTTTGTATAACGTTGTCAACGAAGTTTCTACTTTAACTTTTTTAATGGAGTTAGCCTCTGAGGACTACGAAGCCCGGAAGTAATACTATTTGCAGTCTTCCTCTGTCTGTACAGTTTTATTCAATGTGTTCTTGTAGAATCGAGTATATACTATTATCTTTACATCATTCACTTATCGAACTTAGAAGTATTGTTTGGTACAAATTTTACCATTCCCTTTGCGTTTAAAATGCCGGTAAATATACACAGTTCCAAAACCTCGAGTGTTAAAGCAAACTCTGGTATGAATCTCTAGAAGGTATTTTACAGTGAACTGTGTAATACCATCTCTGTCTATTAGCAATGCCTTTCCTCTATATGAAAAAGGTGTCCAGAAAGATGGTGCATCTATTAACGCAACTCATACCAACTTCTGTCGGAATTTTCTTGCGCTCAGATAGCGGGCGCCTGTCGATGTTTATCGTACAGCAGCAACATAAAAATTGTAGTTGGATAGCGATATCGCGTTTTGCGTAATCTGCTTCTAATTGTTATTAAGCTAATATTTACGTTCTTCTTGATTGGTTCTGATAGTTCAAGACGCTAATGCATTTGCTCTTAAGTAAACTAATAATAGCCTTATCTTGCCACACTGTTGTGATGCAGCTTTTCCCGCGTAGTGGAATATAATCTACATTTTAGTCTTGATAGCACCATGTCCATCTTTCTGTGAATCTACCAATTTGAGTAACTATTTTATGAACTTTATGGTGATCACATAAAAATACCGCTACCATGAGCTAGGCTCGTTTCAACAGAAATTGCTACCTGTGCCGCATACAACAGGTAACTGAACTAAAATCGATTAAATCTATTAAAGTGAAGATATTTTTTTTCTACTTCTTTCTTCTTGCTTGCTCAGTCCTACCTTCCCTTTAATTTTTCCTTCATGGGGTATTAGCTTGCGCTTCTTATTATATATACTACATAAAATAATCCACATATACGAAAACAATTGAAGCAGACTCGATTACTAGCAACGCCATTCAGAAATACCTCTTATAGTTCAATACTATTACCTTTTCAAGATGACAACTTTCGTCATTTGTTTTGAATGTGTCGATTAGGCACACAATGCATGGTGTAACTCTATATGTATTTTTCAAAGGACTAAACACATTTGAAATTTTAGCTTTGGGTGACGATACCATTTCAAAATCTACAAAATGTCGCTGGATTGAGCCATTTGACATGGTGATATGAGCAAAGTTATGCGGTACAAGAACCATTGAAAATTACAACAACGCTGGAAATTATCAATAAAATTAAATAAAGATAAAGTCGCAAACATATCGAAAAATTTGTCACTTGTAATTATGTTACATGTTTGAAATCCATTCAGTACCTGCAGCATTAGATAAATAGCCCAGGAAATGCATATTCAAATTAAGACAACAGATCTTTCACTGCTTACGGAAAGCATTTTAAGGCCGTTTCATACTACAAAAGTACAACCATCACACGAAAATGGAAATCTGTAAAGAATGTCTTGCAACACAATTTTAAACAAAATTTCAGAAGATCCGAACATTATAGGACTTATTTTACGGAGAAACGAATGCATGTGCACAAGAGATGGTGCCTTCAACAGCTACAATTTCCATTTTTGGGTGGATGAAAATCCCAGAGCTATTCGAGAATTTGGTCATCAAAGAAACTTTACTGTGAATGTTTGCTTAGGCAACCTAAACCTTCTAATCATAATGCAAGAATACAAGAGCACGGTGAAAGGAACGTTTTCCAGATTGGTGTATTGGGTGAAATGGACCAATATTATCCTGTAAGGTATGAATCACCTTCACTTTCTTTTTCAAATGTTTGATATAAAGCTGTTATATATACATCTCGAATGTTTTATTTCTCAGGCTAATGGACAGAAAGTAATAAATACAATTAAGTACCCCAAACATGTTGCAACGCTTCCTAAATTAAATTCCATAAAAGCTACTTTACTAGCTTTGTCTTCAAACCGATTTCATCATTTACGTTAAGTATCATTATTATTGTTGTTTCCATTAGACTTAAATAAAGCTCCATATTTTGTCATATCATGCTACAACTAATAGTCTAGACCTTAACACATTATATAGATTTAGACACAAACATGTTTTGTGGATGTACAAAATCTTTCAATAATGTAACTAGAAACTAGATTTGGAAACGTGGAGTTCATTAAATATAGTCAATTTAGAAATTTAATAATAAAGTGTTCAAAAAATTTTTGACATCTATTGTCTAAAGTGAATTGGGATGTAATTCTTACACTCATAATAATTTGGCAGAACAGGTGAGAAGTTGCCAGAATTTGGCATGGCTTATGTTAATAAAATGTAGACATATGCTGCAGCGGAAATTTAAATTACATTCCAGAATTTATTAAATGAGTGAGACAATATTAATATTAGAGACGAAATAATTTGTGAGAAACCAACAGCAAATGAGATTTTTTAGCAAAATTGAAGGAATAATTTGAAAGAATGAGATAATTATGAAACTTGGATGTGTCCGACATAGAAATCTATGATGGAAACTTCGGTAATTAAAATATATGGCGCATATACTCATTAGGAGAAGAGTCAAAGTGTGTGAAAATGAACATAAGCCGGAAAAGATTTGCAGGATGCCCATAAAATATATATGTTGCTAGATCTTTAGCTACCAGTGTTCACTTGGGAGAAAGCAAGAAGAGTAGAGGTAGACAAAAAGATGTGAAAGAAAACTGACTTGGGGGAGAAATAAACACCAAAATCTTATACCTCGAAATAAAAGCTAAATTAAGTAAGTGAATACCTTGGACTATTTGTAATACTCCTTTAGCTTTAGGTCAACATGATCCAAAGAAGTAATTTATTTAATATGAATTAGGATTATGTACGTGTTAAAATATAAGACAATTACCATGTTAACGCCATTATTATATATAATTCAAAATAATTCCTGGAACGATTTACAAACTTGCAAAATATACCAACACAATTTTATACACCATTATTTAATATGAAATATTTACATTACTGTTTTATGTATTAGTTCATATTTTATTGATACTATATTATAATAAATTTAGAAATAATTGATCAAAACTTAAAATACATTGCATGAACATTATTTTTGCAATATATTGCAATATTATTTAATACTTAGAAAAAGTATTTGTAAATTAGAATATACCTTGAAATAAATTCCTTAAAAACAGCGCGATAATCTTAAAATTTAAACGAAAATTATAAATTAGTTTGTTTGTCTGTTCTACATATAAATAAAGATACTTGACATAAATACGAACGCTCCCTGTATATTATATATGCAAATACATACATAGGTTCTATTATGGAAAACGCATAACAAAAATAATATAATAAGATAAAATAAAAGCGATGTCTTAAAAAAAACAAATAAGAGAAATTCCAAAATCAGCAAGAATCCATCGTCGAGCCAATAAATAACGTAAGGCCCCGGACTCTAAAACAATAATATAAATAATGGAACTCAACACAACAATGTGCATAATAAAACATCGATACACAATTCAGATCAATACTGTGTTTCTTTATCAGATCTGCGGCCTCAAATAAAATAAATTTGCAGAAATAAATGGTACAGTTAATTTCTCAATATTTCGAATACGTCTCTCAGCACAGTATACATTCGACTAAATGGTTGGTCAATTGTAACTTAAGCTACCATACCAGTAACGCACTTAATGAAATTTATGTTCCAGATTTCAGACCAAAACGAAGAGTTTAGAGTAGGTTAATTTATTTATCACCTTGTCTGAACAATAGAGAATATCAGTTAACACCGTTTGAACAAGCCGTGTGCATTGTCATGACGATGGTAAAAATATTATTTACATACTATTATATTTTACAATAATTCATGTAAATTAGAAAAGCAACCAAGTTGTCGTGAAGTTGTTGGCTGACACCAACGGACGATTAGTATTATATTTTACATAATTTGCAATATCTTCTATTATAAAAGAATCTTTACGCCAGACTATATTTAAGTCGGGTAGAATTTGTGCTAATTCCTTTAGCGTAATTAAACATAAACTTAGTTACAAATGGATGATAGTTCATACCTATTCGAAGTCCAGTGTAATAAACGTTTGCAATCATTTACGTAAAGTTAGTACAATATGTATTTAAATATATTGTTATTGTATAAATACAAAATTACCATCATTTTTCCGCACTTGCGCTCTAGATGCTTATTAATGTACCTTATATTAGCTTCTCTTGGTCGGAAAATAAAAATGAATTGCATAAATATATTGACGCCTATATTAATAATATTTATATAAATAATATAAAATAAATGTTCAGTCTATCTAAAAAGTCATTGCCGTTTTCACGGGCGTGGAAAATTTTCATAATCTATCCTGTGTTCAAAAAGGATACTAAAACTAATATTGCTAATTATAGGCCGATAATCATAATTTTTGAATTTGGTAAAAAAAGTCCGTCTTCTATAAAATCATCTTATTTAAAATGCCCCACTCCATTTCTTCATCACAGCATGGGTTCATAAAGAACCGCTCTGCTTAAGCAAGATGCAACTGAAACGTTAGATCATGGAGGTCAGCTGGATGTTTTTCATACGAATTTCAGTCATGCGTTCGATATCACTGATTACGTTTTTCTTTTACAAAACTTACTATTATTTGGGTGTAGCAATTCTCTAATCGAGTTCATGAGTTCAGTTCATGTTAGATAGGGAAAACTGTGTCACTTACAAATAGATACAAATCTAGGCTCTTTTATTCAACATCTGGAATCCCCCAGGGATCGAACCTTGGTCCACTTTTGTTTAATTTATTTATTAATAATATTAAGAATATAGTTGACATAGAGTTTTTACAAAACAACTTACATACTATTTGCATCTAACAAATTTAATTTTAAAATGTCTAAATGTCGCGTTATAATATTTATAAGAAAGGTCAACTGTTTCGACTCTCTTTATTACATTAGTAATGTTATTACTGGGAAAAGAAATTCCATGAAAGATCTTGGAGTAACAATTTATAACAGTTTGACTTTGAACGAACATTTATCTAGAATTACTGTATCAGTGATTAGGTCTTTAGATTTCGTCATTAGAACGTCTCACAATTTTACAGACATTAACACAATGAACTCCTTTTATTTCACGTACGCCGTTAGCGAATTGGAGTATACGTGGTTGTATGGTACCCGATCTATGAGCTGCATGTAAAAGAAATTGAACGTATCCGGAGGAAATTTTGAAATATTTGAGTTACAAGTTTTACGGCGTGTATCTTGGTAGAAATATGGACTATTCAGATTTAATTCTGAAGAACGGTGTGGAAATGCTTACAGTGTGGAAGCTAATGAGGAAAACATTACGATTGAGAAGCTACTGAATAACATAATTGATTCACTGATGTCATTATCTCAACACCGAGAACTAACAACTCCGTTGTTTCATGCGTCAAGGAATGCTGATATATTATTCGATGATGCTTTTTCCTTTTCACGGAATTAATATGTATACCTTTTTAAGTAATATATTGTTATGACGTATTATAGAATTTTTGTCCTATTTGGATTTTTTTCTATTGGGCAAAAATAAAAGATTATTATTATTATTAAATATTATAGTTCTTAAATATACTGTGTTACTACATAGACTAGTATCTGAATTTGTAACATATTTTCTTACATTGCAATAACAAAGGATATCCTGAACCACGAGGTATTGCTAACGTTCGATCTACTTTGAAGATGTCTATTTGCCTATAAATTCCAGTACTATATTACTAGACTAGATTTCTACATACTTAGCTAAGGACGGTATTAAAGTTTTCACAACCCATTTTCCAAAATTTTCATTTTATCTATACGAACGTCTTCATTCTCCATTTGAACTAAGTAGTGAAAGCCTTAATTGAAACTATTTTGAAGAGATCATATACTAGGACAACCCACAAGTGCCCCAAGTAAATACAAATTTTCACGTAAATATGGTATTAATACATTCTCTTTTATTTCCAGTAATGCAGAATTCTATGTATCTTGGTAGACTTGAATGGTGTCATATGAGTATAGCTATTGTCGCAATAAATACAGTAGCAAAATCTGGTACGTAGTCTTCCGCATTCGTGGTCCATACTATCTTTTTTTGGGCTTCCGGGCTGGAACCGCATCACTGATATAACTGCCGATGTTTCGTACACACTCGTATGAGACATCTTCAGGGTTCAAGTACTACTACTATTTGTTGCACTGAAACTATTTCAGTGCAACAAACAGTAGCAGTAGTTGAGTCCTAAAGATGTCCCACACGAGTGTGTACAAAACGTCGGCAGTTATACCAGTGACGCGGTTCCAGCCCGAAATCTCAGAACAATACAGTAGCAAAATTTCGTTTTTGTGGTAATGAGGTCATTGTTATACAATGTAAACGAGTTTCTGCAAGGCAATACCAATACACATGCAAGTTTTAGTCTAATCGTATATCATAGCCATGTGCAAGGATTAAAGCGAAAATAAATATGTATAACAACCGATTTCATTTAATCGCAACAAGTCTGAATTTTTTCTCTTACAATCGATAGAATTCAATATATCACTTAAAAGAACTAAGTTGTCAAAAATTGTTATCTTATAGCTGATATATAATAATTATAAAGTTAACTATTTTGTTTTAATTGATTTTCTCATTAGTATGTATTAGTATGAAGACACACACACGCACACACACACACCGAAACACACACAGATATATATATATATATATATATATATATATATATCGTTAACGGAATATTGCAAGTAGCACAATGGTTAACCCATTTTATTCTCTATGTCTGTTCATATAATACACACGTGATTACAAAAAATTTCCTTCTGTTCAAATGTATGAGACAAAAACACAATTATTTATACAGGATGTTGAAGCGTAAAACACTGAATGGGAGACGTGCTTTATATTACCGATAATTATACTCGTGAGTGTGTCTTAAATTTAATTTCATACCCTGATACGTACAAACGCACCCCGCGGCCTTACTTGACCGATATTCGTGCGTTTGAATACGAACTCATAATTAAACGATTTCTGTAGAAGTAGATGAGAGTGTGTGACAAAGAAACGGACAGGCTTGCGTACTAAATGTGACAGATGTGTCCCGACAAGCGAAGAGGCAAATTACGAATTGCCGAAGAGAAACAGAATGGGATACTCCGTGTGTTGCATATTCATTTACGATTTTTCTTTTGTACTGATATTTTATTTTAGAATCGTAAGTGTGAATATAAAAGAACGTACGCCGTGAGTATTTAATAAACAACTGAAGAATAAACTGTTGAAAATTAATGATGAGGAAATAAAGACTATAGCAATAGAAAAAGCATAGAGAAATCATGATATATATTGCTAAATGAACATAAAAAAATAGACCAGTGCACGTATCTGGATTGAACCTAGTACAACAAGAGCAATTAGAAGAATAAAATAAACAGAAAGATAGCCAATTTTCTATTTTCAACGTACTTAAAAGAATACCGGAAATACTAACAGAAAGGATATTCAAATCAACGGAACAAACCAAAATAAAGGAAGACCTAAAAATTACGCAATAATATGAAAGAAATGGTGATGCTAAGTGAGAAGATATCCGAACAACTGCCAAAAATGTAATTGTATAATGCATTAAATAAGTAATTTTGAATATATGCCGGCGATTTTATGGGAAGTGAAATTTAAAATGAAACAACTTCTAAAATGTTGGTATGGAATTTTTGATGATCCTCAAAATATAGTTCCGTTGCTGCAATAAGTTCATCATTCAAGCTCAATTTCTTATGAATAAGCAAAATTTCGAGTTTGAGAGTAAGTGGAAGTGACTTTGGGATAGATCTGGAATAGATTCCATAAGACTACCTGAAATTTTAATCGAGACAATTTTTGACCAAAAGTTGACTGATGTGAAAAGTCGTATTGTGATAGATGAAGATTTTTATGAACCATTCCAGGTCAATTTTTATAATAGATTGGTGTAATATGTTGTTAGTTTGGTAGCTTGGCCCCGAGATGAATAGAAATTATCCACCGACAAGAACAGCTTGGCTGGTAACATCCAAGTCAGGTTAAATCAGTCGTAATAAATTTTCTTAATAGGTTAGCTTGAAGCAGTTTTAGATTATCTCCTATTAACAGCCTGCCTCTAATTCTGCGTATAAAATATGATGTCATGCTAGCTACCTTTTTGATTTCAGTTCTTCGGTCTTTGAAAATAATATTAATTTTGTTAACCCGAAAAAAAGTAAAACTAAAAGTAAACTCAACGTGAAGATTCATGTGAAGTAGATGATAGGCATGGTCGTGACATAAGTGATACATTTGCTATCAATACAGCATTGTGTTTGCTCAAAATATTCACAATTTTAATTATAGTTAAGCTTACTGAAATTCCTGACATCTTGGGAATGTTGGGACATTAATTTTAAATTTTTCATCTTTTAGCAACAAATAATATTCGGGAAATATCACCCACCTTTTATAATAGTTAGTAATATAAAGTTATCTAGGATCTCTGGGCACCTTTTGAGTGTCATTATACTGATTGCAGTCAATACTAGAAGAACTCAAAATTTAAAATACAGGCGCTAAAATCTAGTATGAGGATTTAGACTTATTTGTATTTGTTGATATTTATTTTGTCCCTTAGTTAAATAATAAGACGTTAATAGTGCTTGCGAGATTAAATGGAAGCCCTTATCTCCTGCACTTCTCGTAGGAACTTGCCGGAAGAGCAGGTTTTGCTTGCTGCGTGAATTGTTCAATCGACGGGGAAACCATTGGTGGGTCAGTATTGCAAAGTAGCAAGTGCGTAATAGGAGAAGTTTATTTTCAAATAAAGAAGTGAAGTCTTAATTAAAAGATAAATATATTTGTATATAGTTTAAGGCTCTTTAGTGTAGGAGGAGATGGACATCAATGTTACAAAACCACAAAATTATTAGTCACAACATAAACAAAATAAGTACAAAGAAAAGTGAATCAATAATCGCAAAAAAAGCGTAAAAATGTAATTAATGTGTATGTATTAAGCAAATACTAGAATCTATCCTACAGAACAAAAGAAAAAGACACTAGGGTCATAAGAAATTAGCTTAATAATTAATAAAATCCTACAGAAAGCAAATCTACAAAAGGAATTAACGGGAACTCGAATTTTACTGCATTTGTTTTTCATTCAACTCTACTAATCTAATGTTTAGAAAAAGATACACAGTGCAAGATACATTGGTAGTAAGATAGTAAGTGTGAATTTCGAAATTTATATTTCGGAAAGCATAGTTTCCAAAAAAAGAAACAAAGTTTTAGTTTATTATTAGATGATTTACAAACATTGAATATTTTCTACGCTTACTAATGATTTGAGATTTCCTCTTAGATTACAAAAAACTTACCCATTATTCTTCTATAAAAGTTTCATTAGGCAAACAGTCAACTTAGAATGTTAGTTCACATGAACCATCAAATTGCCCACCTAAAAAAAATTAATTTTACTTTAAAGATAATTATATGTCACTAGTTAAATATCTAGGAAACTATTCTACTACTACTTGGCATATGAAGTTCAATAACAAATAAAACTTAGCTGCCTATGGAGCCCTCGTTAAATAAGTACCTCAGTCCTTCATGGTATAAAAACAGATACTCAACAGGAAAGGAAATTTGTACAACACAAGTCAAAATTTATTTTCTAATTCAGCCAAAAAAATGAAATACTTATAATTTTAAAACATAAAACTAGACGAATATTTCTCCCAATATATTCTAAATATTCTAAAACACAAGTGTCACGATGCCCTCGGAAACATGTTTTTGTAGGCTACACAAAAACAAATTTAAAATTTGAGCTTTCACATGCGCAAAGACTATGTCTAAAAATTTGCATCGTATAGGGTTTTTAAAAGACATAAAAATAAAATTTAACGGTAATCATGTTATACAGTCAGACCACGAGTCTTAGTTTATCAAATGAAGCTTCAATTACGACGGGTAAAAATGAAGCTTCAATTACGACGGGTAAAAACGAAGCCGTAACAGCAGTAATTTATATAGCACTAAAACTAATACTAATAATTAATTTTTAGTATTTTATACACATACATTGCTGTATTTATTTTTATATGCGGCTCTTTTTGTAAATCAACATTATCATTAGTATCTTTAATAAAATAAAAATAGCAGAAAGTCAATATCTATCCAAACAGTAGAAGTAGCAAAAAAATTTTAATCGAATTAAGTACAACAAGGAGAATTTTCGAAAATAGAAGTAAACTCTTCCATATTTAATAGCAGGATTAAAACGAATCTTATTTGTATATAATATGGGAATTATATAATTTAGTCTGATAATTGAAACATAAATAACAAATAATAATTCTACGGGAATAGGCGACTTAAAATCTATCAATTGAAAAACTTTATGGATACTACTTTTTTTGTATTGTTGAAGCAACTGAGTAAATATAGAACAAAAATATTCTTTTATATCAACTTAGTCTTTAATACATTTTAATGCATAAATTGTACAGATGAAAGATACATTCAATGAAGAAAACCCGATTAGTGAATCCAAACAATAACTTTACGCATTATCTTGCCGCACAAAAAATTCCGGAGAGACACAAAAAACCACCCTCCATTCATACGCCTTACTGCACCCCAGAACGCAATTAATGTATTAAGCGTTTTTTTTTACGAATACGTGTCGCAACGGCAACCGCTGTTTTACAGTACCGTGGATAAATAAAAACAAAAAATATATCGGTGAATGTACACAACAGAAGACCCTTCCCTTAATGATTTATTTTTACATCCTTCAAAGAGCATCTGTTACGTTTATATATTGGGTAATCATATACATAGGTATTCATATAACTTTTCGCATGCAAAGTATACGCCATGAATACATCTACATGAAACAAAACAATAAGAAAATATAATTAAAATCCCGCTAGAAAATTATTATTCTTACACCTTCTAAATTAAAAAATCTTCTATTTGGGGAATGTTAAAATGACTTCTTTCAGTACTTTGATTAAATTTTTGAGCTTAATTTAAGTGTATCATGAAAAATTGTTAATAACGTCAAAAGTCGTGAAAAATGCTATATTTCTCATAACTTGCTGGAGGTAAAGTATCATATGTGTAGCCCATTAAGTAAAAATTGAAAATAAATTTAATTGTGACGTTGATGTATAATTTGAAAAATAGTCGACTCAAAGTTGATCCTTGTAGTGTACAGCTGAAAGATTTATAATGACAAATTCAATAATAGTCACTTTATATCGTCCTGGTAAGCTGACACTTACTTAGGTAAGCTTGATCCAGTACAGATTGTTCCAGAATGTGTCCATATATTTTTGTTTTGGTATGATTGCGCTACTATTTAAACATGGGAGGTTGAGCCAGATATGAAGACTATCTGAATTACGGTAATACCCCTTAGCACGTGAAAATTATACCATTCGACGTTGAATTGACTTGTTTATTCAATTGACGTTTTTAGATATTGCACATTGAGATGTGATCAGATTAGTAACTATTAGAGTAAGTGAAACAACTGAGGTACAGATACCATTAGTGATATCGTACTATTATTACTACTAAACATATGCGTATACTAAAAATTGTAACCGGATATAAACGAGTTTATATTTCAAGAAAGTTTAAATCTCTATTGACTGAAGAGTATAAAGTAGGTTCATACTACTAAAAATTAATGATGTATGGATAAAGCAAAAACGTATCAAATGTAGTACAATAGTGGAACGTCTATACATTAAATTTATGTACAAGCAGTTAAGCAATCTTTGAACAACATAGGTTGGGTTTGCGATGGCGTAGAAACAACTGTTCATATATACTTAAAGATTCCAGAACACTGTGCTCGGTCTTCTACTCTTGCTGAAGGCAGATCAAAGAGCTACAATCTGCGAAACTTCGCAGAGTTCGGTATCCAGTGGAAGAAGATGGTCTTTTGAATCGTATTATAATGTATTATAAGGGGTCTATCACGACACCCTTGCGTCAAAACGTTCCATTAGGTAGCAGCATTTGAAAGATTGTCTAGCGAAATACGAAACTCGACTGTTGGTAGACAAATTTTTACGACCCTCTTTGACTACGTACTACAAAAGCGGAAAATTGATTGTTTAATTTCCTATCTTTAACGTATTGTAACTAACTTCTCCAATTTTAGGCTTATTCTGAAAACGATTCATGATATTTATTTCGAAGAATTGTTACAAACATAATTTTAATCTTTGTCTTGGTATTCGAATAAGTTCTTTTTTATCATTCTTTATTATTCTTGATGCCCTCTCATATACGTCAACAAACTATCAACAAGAGGTATGTAATCTAAAAAGTTCGTTTCCTTTCTTTATTTCTTTTTCGTACTTTAACCTTAATGGTAATTTATTAATTGTCGTACAGACGGAGTGAATGTGTATGTGAAGATCCCACATCCATCTGATTCAGAAAACAGAGCTCGATCAGCATGTTTTAGGGTTAAATAAGTAATTTGACAAGATCCATCGAGATTATTGGAGTACTAAAACCTGAGATAAAGACATTCGTACTGCTACAATTTTGTCATTGGTTTATTGTTAATGTTGACTGTAGTAACAATGATTCAGTCTATATGAGACCATACCACTTACTTTCGGGAACATTTAAGACCGTGTAGTTCCCGTGTTGAGTTATTAATTAATCTATTTTTTCAGTTTTGTCAATTAACAGCCTCGTAATTAAATAAGTCAGCATTTAAGAGTAAGTTAAGGTCCTTACATATTTGTCGACTCTAGCTTCATTAAGAGCTTGCTAAACGGTTGACAATGATTGTTTTTTTCTTGTTAATAATTAACTAGTTTACCATCAGCTAATTATTATAGTTTTTTCAATTCGCTTAAACGTCTGATTTTAAAAACCACAGTCAATCTTTACCTACTCTCATTTCGTTCATTAGCTAAAATAATTATTAATTCAGCTGCAAGCTGGACTTCATTACTCTATCAAATTTATTCCAATAAGGGGCACATACACTATTGGATTATTTAGTGTGACCAACTACAAGTATAGGAGGCGATTATTTTCTTACATTTATATCAGAGATTATATCAGTAACGTAAGAATTTTCATTATTTCAGTAATTACCTCTATACCGTGTATGTCAAAAGTAATTAACATACATAAGTTTCAGTTTCAGTGCAGTAGTTCAGCCCTGAAGATGTCCCATACAAATGGGGAATATTAAACGTCGGCAGATATACTAGTGACGCGGTTCCAGCCCGGAAACCCAGAAGCAGATACATTAAGAGTATAGAGTCACAGTCAACAGTAAGGGGACCCTTTGTTTTTATGGTTTTAATTAACGGAATATTATGGCGTCTTTACAATTTATTAATAGTGACTCAAGTTGTTCTATACGAATAAATATCAATTCAAATACGTACGTACCGAATCAATTTAAAATACGTTGCTTCACGCTCAACACATCGACGTATGCACCTTCAATAGAGTAGATACAATATGTTTGATACTGTCAACCTTGCACTTATTGGGGAAACGTCATTCAACTACCCGGCAGCAACAGTGACGCAGGCTGTTAAATAGGCCGATCTCAGTCCCCTGATATCCAATGTGTACACGACAACAAAAATTGCTGCCGAGCAGTATATGTGCGTTAATTTAAGTATAATATGGAAAAGAAATATAATTACTATATAAAATATTTTTATGTTTTGCTTATAAAACTGGAATAAAACAGTAGACAGCTTTTAAAGACATCGTTGTTTTTCTAAGTATTCTCCACGAATATTAATTCACTTTACATGGGATCGAACCATCTCTGGAAGCAATGGTTCCAGTCGTTTGTTGGTACAGCCAAAATTGCATTTTTAAAGATATCGACTGCTCCTTCTGACAACTGGAATACTTGACCATGCAGTCCGATCTTAATTTTCGAAAAGGCAAAGAAATCTTTGGTCCAGATTGTACGTAAGATGCTCCAACAATTCGACGTATTGTTGCGTTAAAAATTCAATTGTCTTGCGTGCTGTGCGCGAACTTGCATTGTTGGTGGAGGATGATTCGTCGTTCGGGGTTGGTTTCTCGAATCTCAGGGATGACTTACGGCAAACAAATAATTATATACCAATCGGCAGTAACAACTTTGATTTTGTAGAGGAACTGTTGCTACATGACCTACTTTCGAGACTAATGCCGGGACCATTTTTTTGGAAACACTTCGAGAACGGATGGCTTTTGTCGGTTTTCACCTTGGGACACCCAGACGACTGACGTTTATTTTCTGGTTCTTATAAGTTAATCCAAGATTCATCACCACTGACCATGTTGTACACGTTTTTAGAGTTTCCGGTGTTGAAGCAATCTAGAGTTTTTTGACCCAATTCACCCTAGCTGCTTTTTGTTCTTCGGTCAACAGATGCGGTATCTAACATGAAACTAGTTTTTTTGACCCACTATTCTTTATGCTAAACTTATTGAATTGAGGTCTTTGAAACCCCCAATAATGCTTCATTCAATCTGGCAATATGTCACATGTCGATCATCGCTGATGATCTTGGGCACAGCATCGACGTTTTCCTCAATGACTACCGTCTTTGGTAAACCTGCTCTAATCGTCGCTAAGACTAATCCGTTCACGTTTGAATTCTCCATACCAACGAGAAATTGTTGACTGATGTACTGCTTCATTGGCGAAAATAAAAACCAACTCGGCGAGACACTGTTGTCTTCGAAAATTATAAAAAATTATTTCGCGAAAATGTTCTCTGTGTGATTCGATTTTTCTACTAACCTGTCGACTTTAACAGTTCATTGCAGGTACAACACTACACGTATCGCACTGAAACTTTGGATTTCAAATAACTAAAGATGCAGGTTAATTTTTAGTACTAACGTTTGGTTAGTGGCGCCCTCATTGTCTATGCAAATTTAACTGACATTTGAACATGATTTATGTAAGAATAAATTCGAAACAATTTATGAAAATGAAATGTGTTTATAATTAATAATTCTTGAAGTTAATTCAGATTAAATGAATTTCCTAATTTGTTTTGAAATTTATAAACTTTCGGTTTATCTTTATTTAAATTAAAACATAAAATTTATTTTGAAACTTACATGGTGTTTCATAAAATACAGAGTGCCATTATAATGCTCTCAGCTTTCTGTTTTCAACTTGAAATTAGCTTTAATTTTAAATTTAAAGTTAAATAAAATTACGTAACATTTTGGACAATATTGATACACAAGATTGAGCATTAAGGGCCATTATATCCTCTAAATTTTTGTTGTAAACCTGTATTTTTAAATAAAAATTAAAGCTGAGCTAAGTGTATAATTAATAAATATTTAAATATAAAGTCATAATTATTTTATTTTTGTAATGTGTTTACACCAAATTTTACATAAATGTGAAGAGGAACATGTATATGAATAAAGCTTTATTTTCCAAATTGTGTTATTTGTTTGAGAAATATCAAATTTGTTAGATCTTGTTATAGACAATTTACTTTGAGAAATATAAGCTCTTGAAAGACTATAAGAGTCTTGATAAGTATATGTCTACGGAGGCTATAAGGAGGTTTCTTAAACTTTAAGTTTTAATCTGTATAACTTATAGAACAATTCATAATCGCATGTAATTAATATATTAAGTAGACTGTGAATATTGAAATATTTGATTCGAATTATCTGATTGACTTACATGTTACCAAACCTATAAATTTTTAAATAACTTTGTCTACATATGTACAGGTAAATATCTGTAATAATAATCTGTAACAATGAAATATAATTTCTTCTGTTATGGATGTAAAGTAATAAACATTTTAATTCTCTTTTTAGTTGACTATGTTATCGTTTGGTCATCTGGTCTAGAATTAGTAAATGAAATTATCATAATATGGATTCGAATAAGTTCTATTCATAAAAATAATAAAATCAACTAACAAACTATAGCATCATAATATAGAATCAATAATATTTCTCACAGGTTGATACCAAAAATTGATTGTATGTGGGAACTATTTAAGATCGAATTAATAGTATTCTTTCCTAAACCTAGTCATTATATTGCAGTATACCACACATCCTTTGTTTTTTATCTACATAGATTTGTCTGTGCTTAAAAAATCATAGTCAAATCTTGTGTTGAAAATTTTAAAACTAAATTACATTAAAACAAAAACATGTTTAGGAATACAACTATTCTACCATGATTTTCCAAACTACCACTGATAGGCGACGTCATAAAACGGATGTTCTGTAATCCCCATAATGCGTAACATTGTTTTTAAGGGAGAACAGATGCTCTCACGACCAGCTACTGGAGCCGCATTTAAATCGACGGGGACCCTAAAAGCTGTAAAATAATGAGTTCAGATTAATACTTTACCGTTTCGATAAACACATTTGCATATGAATTGACAATTAGTGCACCCGCTCCACTAACTGATCCCCCATCCAATATGAAACTACAGGCGTTGAGTATGAGAAGTACTACTACCACTAGTGCGACAAATGTGATAGGGTTATGAACTTTTCATTCAAAATACCAAGGAGAAAGATGCTACTAATATTTACTCTTCGCATTAATTGTAATATTCACTTTTGTATATCAAATCGCCCTTTTGGAAGAATTGTATATACGATATTTAATTTAAATAAATTTGAGTAATATTTTAAACAAACACTTTAACAAGTTAAAGCAAAAGTTAATAAAATATGTACTTTTATATACTTTACATATAATTTTTTCGTAATAATGATGATAATAGTGGCAATATTTTTATGTATGTATACTGTAAGAGTAAAATATTTGCCCTAAAAAACTTGTTTTGAATGAACGGAGAGTGATTAATTAAAGAAGGAACTATCAAACAAAAACTGATCTGAATAGAGAACAAAAATAAACTTCGACAATATATGTATATATAGAACGATTATACATATTATAATTATAGGTGGGGATTAGTTTTCGAACAAAACGGGCAGATGTGCGCGCATTGTATAACAATTTTTTTCCGTGTTTCTTTTGTCTCGATGAATACGTGCCCCACATTTCCACCTACTTGATCACTAATTACTGCAGGCCGGATAATGCGCCATTGTTACAACCATCAGTCTGTTAAAATCGCATAAATTATCTCCCACATACAAAAAAAAACACCCCCCGGGACCGCGATCACGGCCAGCAGACGGGTTGATTAACTGGTCTTGAAATGCTTATTGGGATTTCAATTGAGATTATATTTCATTTCGATTGCTTACAGCGTGGATGCGAACACCGATGGACGCAATTTATTAAAAAAGCGCTTCATAAATATCTTTTTCATTAAAGAATTTGTATGCAGATGCACGCGATTATATTCTGCTGTTGAGTAAGCAACAAAAATAAAAACTTTAAAAGCATCCTTAATTTTAGAGAGGATGATTTTGCAAATATTTATTTTATCCTTATATTAATTAAACTAACCTTTAATATGGAATTTGCTGAATAATTTATATTAGTTATTGATATACTGGCAAAGGAATATATACAAGGCACATTTTGTTAACTGTATCTTTCGTTAGGTAAAATCTAAATCTTTCGTTAACAAGTTCTACTTAATGAAAGATTTAGATTTTATCAGATTAAAACCAATTTTAAGTGATAATGGATCTCTTCGACACAAATTGTTTTAAATTAACACGTCTTCAGAGAATTAGCACTGATAACATTGACGCAATTAGAAAAATTTAGAATACGTTTACATGAAAATGAAAATCAAATATATTACGATTGACTACCAATTACTTGGTTTTAGGAGAAGACGTGAATGTCTCTACCGAGTACGGTTTAAAAATAATTCTGTGTGACTCAAAGGTAGAGTAAATATACTCCTTATATAAGTGGAGTTCCTACAATTAAGTGAAACTATTCACAAAAAAAATCAACGTCGCAGTGGTTTTGTTCATATCAATTGGCTGAAGAATTGGCAAATAAATAGTTGAAACTGTGCACAAGAATAAGCCACCACAATTGTTCCAAGCGAAAAGTAGAACAATCATCATCCGAATTTGTGTTTGATAAATTAGCAACCTTAATTTCTCTAGTACCGAGAAGAAACAAAAATGCGAAGTGACTGCCTATAATGCATACTTAAAGAGTAGTTGACGAAGAATTGAATAAATCGGCGATCATCTTATTTTACAACAGCACTAAATGTGATATAGACACGTATGATCAGCTTTCCCATTCTGCGACGGAACCCAAGAAAACGCGAAGGTGACCGCTAAGAGTTATTTTATATGTTCATTATTACGTCCTTGACGGTCATTTGAGTATTTGAATTAACCAATAATTTTGGTTCGTGGAAAATTAATGAAAGAGAATTTCGAGAAACTAAAGGTAAGCTGAATACATTCTGATGTGCTTACTCCATCAATTAAAACTATTTATAAATGTTTTAACCACTTACGTTGATATATACCCATTTCCACATTAATTCTCGTAAGGTTGATATATAATCTTTTCCACATTAATTTTCGTATTCTGTATACGTAGTTCGATAACAAGGTTGCCATCATCAGCAGATAATTTAACAGTGTCGCACCTGAAAAGCTACGGCACAAGCCCGCACTAAACAAATTCCGTACATGATCTGTACTGATGAAAGCCAAAATGCACACTGAAATACGTATACAAAATATATATAATTAATTTGGAAAGAAGTTATACATATATCAACCTTAAGTGATTAAGTTAATCGACCAAAGGTTCCATCAAAATTACTTATTTTTAAATGATTTAGTAAGTTTGGAACTGGCTATATGAGCGTAAATGATGCTGATCGTTACGACTACCTATCGAAAACACAATTACGAAGGATATAAACAAATTCCATAACATGGTAATTGAATATAGAAGGCTGAAAGTATGAAATTGCTAAAGCAGTAAATGTTTCTAGTGACCGTACACAGCATTTTACACGAACATGTGCTAAAATTGCCAGCAAAATAAGTGGTACCACTTGGAGTAATTTGAAAGTAATTCACAGATTTTTATAAAAATAAATAAACCATGGATACACTATCACTAACTTAAAGCTAAGTAGCAGTCAAAATAATGAGTTCTTATAGAGAATACTCTTTCAAAGGAGCCGAAAACTATTATATCTACAATATTTCAACTTCAGTTAGATGGGTGATGATTTCTGTGTGGGTGATGTTTTCGGGCATGTTCGAAGTAACATGTTTCTGGTAATATTTGAAGTTAATAATAATATACTTAATCGTTCAATAGGCGAACCCAATTACAGAGAAAAAATAGTGTACATAGCACATACAAAACAATTTACACAAGTAAATGACGTTGAAAAAATAAATAAAAATTACAGAAATGAAACGAAAATAATTGGAAATTATTAATTGATGCTACCTACAAAAATATCACTATAAATATTGTTTTTAGTCCTGGCCAAATGGATCAAATGAGCTTTCCAAAGAAGATTTTTCCTAGGTCTGCCTCCAGAGAAGGAGGGCGGAGCAGAGATATTTTAAAGTTAAAAATGTCTAATGAACATATGCCCAAAACTCCATCGTAACTGAGCTAGAAGCATATGAAGTTTTAGATAACGCTACTAATGCGGGTATTACATAGCGCTGATGATATCGTCATTTTTAAAAAGTTGCATAGTATTATTGATGACCGTTTCATTGGTCCATTTATAATCGAAGATCATCTTACAACAGTTAGTTACATATATGTGTTTCTTGGAAAATATAAGATGACGAATATGGGTGCAGCAGGATGGTGCACCTCCGCACTTTGGTAGACAAGTAACAGATTTTCTTAATCAAAACTATACGAATCGGTGGATTGAAAGAGATTCAGCAGTTACTTAGACGCCATGGTCACCAGACTTAAATCACCATAAATTTGGTTTATGCATAACAACTGCTGGTCTCGAGATTATTAGCAGAGCTACCTCTTCAATTCTAAGAATTGCTAGAGTATATATACCGTAACTAGACATTTAAAAAAGATAGTTCAACAGAGTGATTTCCTTTTAAATAATTGTCATTGGGACTTTTTTGCAGCGATACATAATACCTGCATTAACAGTGTTATTTGAAACTGCAGACGCTTGTAGCTCAATTACGATAGAACTTTGAACATATGTTCATTAGATATTTTTAACTCGAAATTGTTTCTGTAACATATTCTTAAGCTGTGGAAGTTATATCATAGGACACCCGATATATACACATATATATATATATATATATATATATATATATATATATATAGGTTATTGACAAAAAATAGATGGATAAGTTTTATAATATAAATGGGCTTAAAAATGCTTGGCATGAAAGACGTAGAATCAGTTCGGTTGTAGAACTCCATCTTTTTTACTAGGTCTGGGAAGCTATTATGTCAACAAAAAATTAGAGAAAAAAACATGAAAAGTCTCACATAATATGATTATATAAGCTATAAAGAGGCTATTATTATTACTCAGAAAAATTATACTACCTATATAATTTGAAACAGCAGAAGATAGATAACGAATTAAATGCAAAATCTGTTGAAAGAATAAGTAATATATCATAGCTTCGGTGTTCTAGAACATATTTTCAGAAATAATCTTAAACAATTGTCACTCATATATTCTGTTGGTTGTGGTATGTATATCAAAAGAATATCATATTTTCAGCTTAATTTTTAATTTTGGAAATAGCGAGAAATCATAAGGACCTAAACCGTGAGAATATGCAGGATAATTTAATTCAGTGATTGCTTCTCTAACCAGAAAGTGTCTTCCCATAACACATTTTAATGATGATGAATGATATAATTGATATCACAATTCTTCTGGTAGTCTGGTGTCTTTAACACCATCAATAAAGAACGGTAAACGCGAAGATTATCATTACATGTTTTGACGTTTTAGATTTAGGTTGACAAAGAAATATCAACTACCACTATCTGCAACTGCTCTTGCAGGTGCGAATTTGGAATAAGATCGGTCGCAACATCGAGAAGGCGTTATTTCTGTTTGAGGATTTTCAAATAAAATTAGTGTAGTCTGTTTCGCGATTCAACTTCACTTCTTCAGCTACCAGTCTCATTCTTTATCGTTTCTGCTATTCTACAGTACTTCATAGTATGTTAATTTTAATCTCTGTCATTCTTTCTTATTTTTGATCATCTGCTTCTGACACTTGTTATAATTGCATTGTTTGAATAGTACCAAAAATGTGATTGAACATGAGCATAAAATAAAGATACGCTTGAAAAACTTAACATTCAGACAAAATTAAAAAATTTAAAGGCAAAAATTAGATAAACATCAACTTATACAAAGGGTAATAGGAAAGTGTAGCAATACAGCTTTGTTTATTTAATTTTAGTAAGTAATTTCCTCTACACTCAATACATCTCTCCACCCTACGAAACCAATCTTTAAACCAGTTCTGCCAAGTTTCACTAAGGAGTAAAGCACACTCGTTTTCCCAGGCCGCAGAAGGTTCTCATCACTGGAAAACCACCTCCATTTTAGCTTCATTTTCACATGCGGGAACAGTGCAAAGTCGCAGGGAGCAAGATCTGACCGTAGAGAGGGTGGTCGAGAAGTTTCCATCCTGTCGTGGACAAATATTCGGTGCATGCTTTGGCACGGTGAGCTGGAGCATTATCGTGATGGAGGAACAGGTGTCCATTCTTGACTTTGGCCGCAGGTTCCTCATAGATCCAATGACTTTAGAAAGGCACTGTCCAGTATACCTCTTAGCTGTGACTATTTTCCGTGTGTCCAAAACGACGCGTTCCACAGTTTCACTCGATTTGAAAAATACAGCTATCATTTTCTTCTTTACAGATCGAGATTTTCTGACAACTACGGGTGTGTCCTCATCATCAAAGACCTGAACTTTGTTTTGATCTTTGGCCGGCACGCCGTAATAGTACAGTCAAGTCTCGTCACCTGTCACGATGTTGTTCACATACTGAAATTGTCCCTTATTAAACTTTTTTAGCACTCCCGGCACCAAGTCACACGTCGTGTCATCTGCTCTTCAGTCAGTCGGTGCGCACCCAAAGAGAACAAAGTTTCTTCACGTGTAAATGATCATGCAGAATCGAATGTATTGCTAGTGCATTTAGGCCTGAAGGACGTACCCTCTATCTGTTGGTAGGTCACACGCCTGTCCTCGCGAAGCATTCTCCTCACAGTAGTAACGTTTGCCTCAGCAATTGACGTTCGTGGCCTTCCCGGCTTCTCAGCATCCTCCACAGTTAAATTTCTCCTTTGGAATTCTCTATATCACCTAAGTATCGTTGTGCACTGTGAACAAACATCACCTAGTGCAAGAGTCATTTCTTCGAAGCACTGGTCTAAAACTGCCCTTATCTCATTTCGTGACCACGATGACTCTCATTGCTAATGAATAAATGAGCCCATCGACATGGCGCGGCGGCTACTATGCACGTATGAACATGTCGCAACATGCAGCAAGAAGCAGCTTCCTACGATTCATTGTTACGTCATATTGCAAAACTTTTCTAATTCCCTTTGTATAGAGATAATGCGAAAGTTCAATTGAATACGAATCACTAACAAAAAAAGGTAAAAATGTCTTAAAGATAATTTGTAAGACAATAGCTGAATTCTGTTATCGCGTAAAAAAGTCGTTAATTTTAATACCACAGTAAATTATTGAAACTACCTTGTAGTTTAATGTGTTAGTATATATGTATGTAAAAACTTGAAGATTATTATGTTATATTTTAAAACTCGATCACATATAAACAGATAAATGATGTGTATGTTATTCAACACAACAATTCTGTCATTTAATTTGTGTATGCTTACCTGATAAAGAAATGTGTGAACGTGGTATTTTCTGTAATACAGACTGGTTTTATTTACAACCTCGCTCAAAAGTGATAATGTAATCTAATTAAAAAACCCATTTGACAGGACGGCTAATTGCCATCGCTTGTATTGCGTTGTAATACTGTGTTTTAGTTGAGTTATCTGTATGTGGAAGTGTGGATGGTCCTGTTCTGTCGAGCATCTTCGACTACATAACATTGCACTCGTCTATCGATATTTTTTTCTTTGTTTTACATTAAGTGTAAACTATATACAATTGCCTTAATGAATTTTGCTACAACTAAAGATAAGTACGAGGTGCAGTAATATAAAAATTCAGTTGTACTAATTGTTTAAAACGTTATTTCGCTTAGACATTATTTTAAACTAAACAGTCATAGAAAGATTTCAATAATTTAACTCGAAAATTAAGTTTTCCTAAACACCAAGGTAGTATACTACCAATATAATACCAAAATCATTACTGTTCAGAAAGATATCAAATATTTTTTATTTATTGTTGTTTTTATCATTATAACCGATTTGTTTAGAACAGCTATTTAGGAAGGTTTTTGCTGAAAGAAATAATTCTGAAAGAAATAATTTCATAGATTTTTATATTTAACTTGAAGTGAATATCATTAAAATATTCGATAGATGGAGCATAATTGTCTCTTACACATGTCCAATTATTTTGTCGTATGCTATCTTTGTCGATGTTGTTTTTTTGCTATTCATTTACATTAAACGCTATAACAATTTTTTTTTCAAAAAGTATTTTTTCAAAAAAGAAGGTAGGCCAGAAACCCTCGTCTGCAGCAAAATTTTGAAGTTAAATGCTATCAGTTCCTTTAGTACGTCTTCTCAAAATTCAAAATTAAATTTTTAGAATAACTTTTATGACTCAAGGTATGATAGCTGATGGACTAGAGTCTATCAGCTATTTATTCTAAAAATCTAATTTTGAACAAAAGTAAAAGTATCTTAAAATTTGTGTTATTCATTAACATCAATCATCCATCATCGGCAAAAGCGTATTCTGGGTACACAACATGTTAGAATTAAAATAGTGAAGCATAACATATATTTAAGATTCAGAGAAAATGTAAGGAATATGACCGGTAGAAAAATGTAACAACCGCTTCCATATTTAAAGATATATAAAATTTAAAGAAAGATTAATCTACGATTTATTTTATATATGCCTAATTTAGATGGTCTTCTTTTGTGAATACTTTTTTATCTTTGGAATTTTATTTTCATTTTATTCCAAATATTTTTTCAGATTAATTGTGACGGTAACAGTAATAATAGATACATCATACAGAAAATGTATTCCATTGAGCACTGTAATTTCTATTTGAAGATAGACACTATCCAACCTCGTAGTTTAATATTAAGTTCAGAGCAAGTTTTTTCTAAACTGCATTATACCTGATAAATCTTTTGATTTCAAGCAAACAAATTTTTCTAAACTTTATTATATAATTTATCATAGTTGAGATTCCCTATTCCTTCAAGCCAGGATGTAAATTATACATACGAATATTTGTGTAATATTTTGTTTACTTCAATCTTATCACTTTAATCCTTCAACCTAGAATGGAATACTTTTCAAGCAAATTCTCTTTTGTAGCTATTCGACTCACTCGAAATATGATAGTAAATATGACAAAAATAGATGAATTACAAAAGCTAAGAATAAATATTAATAATGATAATGCAAATATTAGTAAAAAATAAAATATCTATATAATAAAGAAAGGTATTATTCAAATATAAAAATGTCATTTAAATCAAAATAAAAAAATACGTTTACCAGTGGTCTGCTTAAAAAGTTATAAATTAATACAAGGGATATAATTTAAGATAATTCACTAAAATTGTTTTGGGAGTTAAATTAGTTAGAGAAAATAAAGCAAGTGAATTTGGTAAACCCAAAATAGAAGATGAACAAATATTAATGTGAAGAAGAAATCTAGGCTAACAATAACTAACTCATCTCAAAGATAGTAAAAATACATTTAAATTAGATAACAGTGCAATATGACCAAATTTATATTATGTCAGATAAATTTGATAAAAAACATTTGAACCTACCAACGTATGTATGTACTTATTTCACAATACGGATTCTCACTTAGATTTACACCTGAGTCTCATTAGAGAATAATACAAACTTTTCAAAGCCGTCTACAATTACGTATGATTTTGCGGTGCTCACTTAATATTGTATTTTAAATATGCACATCAAAAGTTGAACAAGAGTGAAGACTACTTCGGTCTTGCTCTATTTTTAGCTTCTAATATATATCTAATAATGATAAAAATGTTTAATTAAAGACTCGACGTAATGGCATTATTGGTACTCAGAAATATTAAGAGTGACTTCAAATTTCAAGTATGTATGCTTTTTCAAACTAGTTTAGATATAGCTGTACATTGTTTATTATGCTTTGTTAATAATAAAAGCAAAAACAAATTATAGAATGATGAAGAGAAACCGCCTCAATAAATATTAATTTTGCCCCTTTTTAATTAAATGTATCTAACTAGACTTTAACAGACGTTTAAGTAAGTAATATGTAAGTAATGTAATGTGCTTCACAAAAGACGCCATAAATAAAAAGGAATCTGATTTTATATCCATAACCAAATATACATTTATACTATTACCCAGTGAGCTATTAAACTTCTTCTTATTTCTCCAAAAGCAGTTATTCAAAAATAAAGATGCTATTCTTTTTAGCAGTGTAAAAGAAAACACCATAAAATGCACACCGAGACAGATACTTAATGTCAAAAATATTTACATAAAAATAATTCCGAAGACATAGACCAGTGTTTAAATACTTACACCTACTCAAAGTAAGTAAATGCTAATATCATTGGATGTAATATAAAATTCAGATGGGAAATGCGAGTCACACAGACGGAACTACTAACCCATGGACTTTTTATTATCCTACTGATTATTCAAATTCACCTTGTATTAAGGTGTGTCAACAAAGAGTCAGTTTAATGTAGACGAACTAATTTTTATTAGAGTTTATAAATAAAACTCGATGCCACATTATATACCTTTAATGTTATAACATCGGATTGTATAAATTATCTACCAACTCTAATTTGAAATACATTTTACGATTACAGACATGCTTTAAGTGTTATAGAGGTTTATGTACTATATATTTGTACTAATAATGACTTTACTACTAACACCGAGAATATGGAAATTGCTATCTATAAAACAAATTGGGCCAGATATTTTCTTCAACATAGAATCATCATATTAATATTGCTTTTTTCACACGAGAAGTACTCCCAAACCGTTGACAATATAAATCACTTATATTCATTTCTTCAGTAACCATAATAAGATTAATTTCATACTTTCGTACTCTATATACCCACTGCACTAAATGCAACAGAGTTTCCGCAAGAATAGAACACAGATCAATTAGAATTGTTTTAAAACATTGAAATCAACATACTTTTTTATTGATTTATTATTTATCAAAAGAAACAAATGACAATTATATACTAAACTTGATATATTCATCATTATTTGCAATTACTCCTTCCCATTTATTCGATAATTTAATATCTTTGGAATAGCATTCAGTTTTAGAATTTGGCTATTATTAGGACAATTGAAAAAGATAAGTCAGAAAACATAAGGTCAGGTAAATATTTAGGGCTAAAATAGATTAACGATGGTCAATTTTTCCTTTCTGAGTTCTTCTTGCTTTACGCAACCTTTTGTTAACATGGACGAGAACAACTTTTTCTACTAGGAAGTTTAAGATGTTTTCCGATCAAACTATCATGAGCTCTACAAAAGAGGTACATATAAGTCTGCGATAATAAATGCAAAATATATTTTGTTTCCTTTAAGCTCAACTTTCGCGGTTATTTGTAAAGATTTGTCCTCGTCAATCGTCAATCCACTGCCATTTACGCCAAACGTTGTAATGTATTACCAACTTTTCGTCGTTTGTTGTAATGTTTAAAAAACGGATCATTTCTCTGTCATGAAAGAAGACTTTTCGCTGTGGATAAACGATTGGCTTTGTTCCTTTCATTAAGAGCAAGTGGAACTGAAAGACCCAGCTTGCTTATTTTCTTCTACTTTTTAAAGGACTATATCTGGTGAACGGTGATGTGTTCAACTTCTTTAATAACTTCCGGCTGTTTTGCCGTAGATCGCTTTCCATCAATAAAAGTCTAATGAGTTCCCTTGTCTGAATTCATCATCTAGGAACGTATCTTCAGAATGCAATTTAGCAAACCACCTGCCTACAAGTCAGTTATGACTTGTTCACCATAGACGCTGCTTATTTTTTAGATATCTCACTGCATGTTGGCTGTGCACTTTTCATGCCTTCATTTCAAAGCTGTGAAAGTAAAGTGTACCTAAAGTGTACCTATTTACTGTCAACGGAATCAGGCTTGTCGACTTTGATGAGTCACTAGGATGACAAACATATTAATATGTCTTGTTTTCAAAATCAGAAATTATTTATGACTGAATCTGATATAAATTGCTACTTGTGGATCACCAACACTTTTTTCGCTGTTGGTTTTAGAAGGTGCTGTTTAACTCTTATCGGCTCAGTGGCATACAAAATGTACCACTGAAATTTCCACCCAACCGGCGCAGTGGTATTATATGTAGACCACGAATTTAAAATTATTTTTCTACTTCCGCAGCCGCCCAAGTTGTATGCCACCATCATTTTATCGTACTTCAGGGCATTGTAGTTGGCGGCAGGTGGTATTTTAACATGTACAAACTTATTTAGAAGAAGCAGATAAATTTTAAAGTTACATGATCGTTCTTCTTTCACAGTCTAAAAAGTGTATTTAAATTTAAGAAAAATCATTTTTAATTTCTGTTTTCCGTTATTTCAAATAGTGTTATTACATTAGTAAGGTAAGTCGAATATACTGGTTTAAAAAACTGTTTGATAAGCAGTGATTTGAATTTGATTACTGGTTCTATATTTGTACCACTGCTCCAGTAGTATTTTCTTATGTGGTTAAATAAATATTTCTAAAAGTATATTTGCCTGCAAGAAATGTCACGTAATGAGGACTTACCATTTCGTCTAATAGGAATGAGTCGAAATTAATTTGAAACGGAGCTTGAGGAAGACTTAGACGCTTATTCCTTGCCGTCTGGCGACGAGTCAGATGTAGGAGACATAGATAAGGATACAAGTACAACTAATGGTATTTATGAAAGCGAAAGTGATTCAGATGACAACAAACCTTTATCTTTACTGCAACCAAGAACTACAAAAGAACGCAACTAAAGATCTACAACCACCAATTTGGGGTAAAACAGAAAGACTTTCTTCGCCTCTTCCTTTTAACGAAATCAGTGGTATTCGCGATGAAATAGTCAACTCGAATCCGACACCGTATTCTCTATTTCATCTTTTCTTCGATGAAAATTTAATAAACTATCTAGTTTTCCAAACAAATTTGTATGCTGAATAAGAGCAAATACGTACCGCAAACCGTTATATTAAAACTACAGTACAAGAAATAAATGATATTTTTAGGTATAAATTTACTTATGGGAATCAAGTACTTACCAAGCTACAAAGATTATTGGTCCAGTGCACCAGATTTACATGACCATTATATTACCTCTGTTATGTCACAAAAACGATTTGGTTGGCTTTTAGGACATTTTCATATCAACGATAAAACTGCTATACCCAACTGTAATTCGGAAAACTTTCTTCGCTTGTATAAAGTACGGCCGTTGTTAGATAAGTTAGAAGAAGCTTCTAAATATTGTCTTTTACCAGGCGAAGTATTAGTTATAGACGAGTCGATGATCAAATTCAAAGGTAGAAGTGTTATAAAACAATATATGCCAAAGAAACCCATAAAAAGGGGTTATAAAGTATGGATGCTCTGTGGCAATTCGGGATATTGTTTGAAATTCGACTTTTATACAGGAAAATCTATAGATCAACTCGTGGAAAAGAGCCTAGGTTCGAGGGTTGTAAGCAAGCTTACTGAGGGTCTTGCACAAAAAAGCCATAGGTTATTTTTTGATAATTTTTTTAATAGCGTAGAATTAATGCAAAATTTAGCGGAACGCGGAATATATGCGGTTGGAACAGTGAATATTTCTCGAAAGTATTTACCTAATTTTAAAATGGACAAGCAGCTTCAAAGAGGCGAATTTAATTGGTACACAAGTGATACAAAACTGTTTGCATTAAAATGGAAAGATAAAAGGTCCGTACATCTTTTATCAAATTATCACAATCCTGAAGATTGCGCGGAGGTTAATCGAAGAGAAAAAACTGGACATATAATACAAATATCATGTCCAAAAGCTCTAATTGATTATAATGTCAACATGAACGATGTTGATAAATTTGACCAGCTTTTAGCTAGTTATAAAATAGATCGTCAAAGCAACAAATGGTGGCATCGTATCTTTTTTTATTTCCTAGACGCTTCCATTGTTAATGTATATTGTATATTTAGTAAAATAACGAATATGCCTGATAAGCTAACAGCCAAGGACTGGTCTATCATAAGCGACCTTGTAGGTCCAGTTATAGTATCTACATCTAAAAGGTCTACAGCATCTGGACCTCAACTCCAAATTAAGAAAGCGAAACCCTTTGTACCAGAGAGTATACGGTTGAATTCTTCGGCGCATCAGCCAATGCGTGGAACGCGCAGAAGATGCAGTTTATGTAGTACTAAAGCAAAGCCAATCCGCACTGACTGGATTTGCAGTACCTATCAGGTGTCACTTTGTTTAGGAAAAGTAAAATCTTGTTTCCAAACTTATCGTACAAAATAATATTCAATTTAATTTTAGAAGTTACTTTTATTTTTATCAAGAATATACCTAATAAATGTACAAAATAAATGTAAAAAAAATAAATAGAAAGTTTTATTTATATGTATGTAAATGGAGCGGTGGTACAAAAAACAGACCTCTGGTTTCTGAAAAAAACGGTCTATGTTGTTATGAAATATCCAATGAATTCCACCTATATATAACCTTTTAACAACGTTTAACCAAAAATTAAAAAAAAAACAAACGGGGAAAACTTTGCTCCAGTTGGGTGAAATTTTTTTGTCATATATCTGCTCCAGTAAGAGTTAATGGTGTTCTGCTTTTAAACTATATCTATATTAAATGATAATTAATCTTAGACATAGTTACAACCTTCATCTTAGGTTCAATTTAGCTTTGTACAAAATCTAATGAAATGAATATGTGCCAGTTTCATTTAGTATGAAATTTCTCATTCAATAAATCATCGTGTTATATAATTAGTCAATTCAGATCTCTCTAAGTATATATTTGTTGTTGCACTGTTTAAATTATCGGGCTGAATATTAAATTATTTAACATAGAGGCTTGATATTAGACAGTGTACGTGTAATTTTAATAATAATGGAACATTGGACCGAACCCAGACGACACTAAATGCTAAACTATTTAATACCGACATTGAATATATATTATTATTATGACTTAAACTTTCGTAATTATTATCAATTAAACTCCTTCTCATTCCATTTGATGCCTGTGCCTTACTAAATTTTAAATGGCACCTAATCTAACTTGTAAATGACCCTGTTAAGTTATTCAAACTCGTGAGATATGAGGACACCCCTGCCGAGATAATTTATTATTTCTTTATGACCTAAGTCGCGTGACTTGCTTGCTGCAGAATGAGAAAGACTAAACTCCGGCTGCTATACAATCGAGATGGAAGGAGACAAAAGCAGAGAGTTTATTAGAACAATTATCGGAACCCCGTAATGTTTTACATTAATGAAAGTATCGGAGGAGAATTCTGAAAGTAATTATTACTAAATGTATTTATAGGAACGTGATTGGAAGTTTCACAAAAGCGGACGATTGGTATTTCTAACGAGATCGATTGTAAAGAATGGTGATATTTATGCATTACAGAATCGATCTGTTTTATTGTCACATAGCCATATCAACTCTTGCTTAAGTGCATGACATTTTCGTTATAAAATTTAGTGTGTACTTTTAATATGCAAACGTTTTGCATTTAAAAAATCACTTGGCAATATTAGTGTAAAGTATGTGTATATATGTATATATATATATATATATATATATATATATATTCTATAACAAAAGTATCGGTAAAAAAAGAAACAGTGTACATTACATTATAACGAGAGAGTTAAAAATTAAGGTTATTAGAAAACGTAGAAAATTTTGAAAACAGGAAATATTTTCAACTCGTCCTTCATGAAACAAAAGTATTATTGTAAATTTGATTAATTACAAAGAGATGGATTCCCCAATTTGGATTATGCCCAAAATATAATAAAATAGTGTACAGAGAGAGTTAAGAATGGATTGTTTTTTTATGTAGCACATTGGCCGCAAAATATTGTAAAATAAAATATAAAATGAAATTTGAAGTAGTTTTCAATAGAGAAAAAAAATCAACTACATGATTAAAATAAATGATGCATTAAATGCTTTTAAGATAAAAAAACTTGTTAATTTATAATACAAAATAAAAAACGAAATTTCGTACTTTGGCTAAATTCTCTTTTACTTAACCCTCCGTTGCTATCGTCTGGGTGGATTCCACCCAAAAGGCTGAACTTTTAAGTAAACTATATAATTTTCTCTGAAAATCGTCCCTTTATTATAATGTTATCCACCTTTGAATGGTTTTTTATGTTTAGAAGTACATTCTACTACATTAATCCGAGATTATATTTATATACAATTGATTTTAAAAAGAGCTTGGGTGGTTTACACCCGCGATAGTAATAGCGTTTCATTTTTTTGGGTGTTTTATACCCATTGATAGTAACCTTGTACATAGTTTTAGCGATTACTTTGAGTGATCGCTAATATAAATAAAAGCACTTGTGTTTCTTTCTTTTTTGCGAATAAGCCCAACTGTTGTTATGACGAATAGATGTACCGTTATTCCATGGGCATTATATACATACATACAGGTATGAACAGTTTCTTTTTGTATTTTTGTACGTACAAAACGACAATATAATTTTTATTATCAGTATAAAAGTGTATCACGTAGTGTTAACAAGTAAAAAAATGAGTTCTTAGGAAAGAGAGCAGGAGCGACTGATGTCACTTTTATCAGATATTAACTTGAGAGAGGAAGATGATATTGGAGGTGAAAGTAGTGATGAAAGTGACCAAGAAATAGTGAGCAGTCATAACTCAGATTCTGAGCAGGAACTTGAAGAAGACGAAGGAAATGATGAAATTCAATACGTCGGTAAAGATGGAACTACATGGCGAAAAGATCCATTTCCAACAACGCGAACACCGGCTGAAAATATATTTGTAAATGCTTCAAAAGTAACATCAGCTTCAGAAAAAATTACAACGCCATTTGAAAGTTGGGAACTTTTTTCAACTTCTTGGATCTCGTTGTGGAATATACAAATATATATATTTTAAAGATGCAAGTAAAATACAAAGATTTGAGAAATGCACGTATTACAGACAAAGATGAAATAAGTGCTTTACTTGGTTTATTGTATATCGCTGGTTTGCACAAGTCGTCACATGTTAGCGTACGAGATATATGGGCTTCAGATGGCACTGGACTGGAAATATTTGCAGCAATAATTTCCTATAATCGGTTCCAGTTTTTATTGAAATGTATTCGTTTTGACAATGTGCATACCCTTCAAGAGCCTCAAAAATTCGATAAACTTTCACCAATACGTGAACTTTTTGAAACTGCATGCAGTTTTAGGCAATATATTCCCAACAAGCCAGCAAAGTATGGTATCAAAATCTTTTCTGCCGTAGATTCTATTACATATTACACTTCTAAGCTGGAAGTTTATTGTAGACAACAACCGCTTAGACCATATAATTTATCAAATAAGCCAGAGGAAGTTGTTAAAAGAATAACCGAACACCTTCAAGGTGCTTGTCGGAATATAACCACTGACAACTGGTTTACGTCTTACGGTCTAGGTGAATACTTATTAGAAAAAAAGACGACATTAGTGGGAACCATAAGAAAGAACAAAAGAGTCTTACCACCCTCGTTTTCACAAGCCAAAAATCGTGCAAGACGATTTTTGGGTTTAGAAAGAAAAGTAAGATTTTATCGTACATTCCAAAAAAAAATTAGTGTGTTTTATTGCTCTCTACCATGCATAGAGATGGTAAGCTGCTAGATGTTCCAAAGTGTTTGCCCGAAATAATTGAGTTTTATAACAAAACCAAAGGAGGAGTCGATACGACTGACCAGTTATGTTCTACATATAACGTATCCAGAAATTGTAATCGCTGGCCTCTGGTAATATTCTACTCTTTGCTGAATGTGGCTGCCATAAATGCACGTATTGTTTTGTTGTGCACTCAAAATCCACCAATAAAATACAAAAAGCGTTCACCTTTCATCAAGGATTTGGCGTTTAGGCTTATTACGCCACATATGGAAAAACGTAGCACAATTAAGATATTGCCAACTAATATCAAAATAAGTTGCCAAAAATTTATCAAACAACTTTCTGGAAAGCAAAATGAACCCGAAGACATATCACCACCAGCCAAAAAACTTAAACAGAGTCGTTGTCAGGTATGCGGTAATAAAAAGGACCGTAAAACAAAAACAACATGCTGCAAGTGCGACATTTTTATTTGTAAAAGTCACAGTTACCCACTGTGTACTATTTGTTATCAGTCAACACATTCAGAATTGACAAACAACTGCGAAAACCATGATGATATGTTTGATGGATTTGATGAGTGACTACAATTTTGTTGGTACTTAGTTCAATTTTTACGCATAATTTTACTTTGTTTACAAAAATATTATTAAATAACTTTATTTTCTTTATCTTTTTAGCTTTCGAATTCAGTAATCCGCAGAGGATTTGCTTAAAAAGTTTTTTAATTATCACTAGAATTATATAATCCATTTAATATAATTTTTTTGTTTCCTTTTTTTAATAAAATGTTAATAAACAACATATAAGTTGAAATAAAACAATAGATTTATGACTAAAACTAAATTTGTTCAGTATTTTAGTGCTCCTTACTTCAAAAAATTACATTATATGTATATTTGAATTTGGCAGTTAAGAAACGCAGACACTTTAAACGCATGGGTGGGTTACACCCAATTATAGTAACGCAGTAAGTGAAATATACTATAGTGATGGAGGGTTAAATACATATTTTTAAGTAAAGCGAATTTCAAGAAAATAGTCACATTAATAGGTTTAAAGAAAAGTCAAAATATTTAAGAAACTATCTGTTCTGATATGTCTATGAATCTATTATTTACTTTTAAATAAATAGACAAAATATGTATCAAAAATCTGCATCTACGCAATCTTCTTCCCTGATTTTCAATTAATTTTATGATTCGCTTATTCAAAAATCAAACAGAATTACCTTATTAATTACTACTTCTTAAGTGAATAAATAACTTGAAAAATATCTACTTAAAAAAAGTAAACTTAAATCAAACAATTTACAAATTTATGTCAGTTTTGATGAATATTAACACAATAAAAACAACACAAACTTCTCGCAATAAATTGCACAAATTAATTCTTAGTAGGTATACTTATATGATTAGTGTTATATATTATATATTATAATAATTATTATTTATTAATATTATGGTGAAATAGACATAAACAAATAACATAAATACATATATAATTAATACACTAACCTTGTTTTTAAGACACGAATTTAGAAATAATAATTTAAATCTACTCTTCTATTTATTTGTCCAATTTCTTAAGTTTGAATTTTTCCCCATCATATTATCCCTGGTCTGTCAATGATCAACTGTATTTTTCTAGGTCAGACTTTCACTGGGTTAAAGATGTCATTATTTATCGTTTGCTTATTTATCATCAACGTTTTAAATTTCAGACTATAATAATTTTACTGTGCTACTGTTTGATTTTATTAAATTTTATATTTTAGACGCATGTTGTTAAACACAAAACAATTTTATGTTTTTAACTTGTTCATTAGGTAAGTACAATATAATTTACTATAACACTGCCAAAATTCTTCCACTCGTAAAATTTCTCAGTCTATTTACATATAATGGCAAAAGAACAATGATTTTCCTGGTTCCTATTATACTTTAATTATTTATTTATTTACAATATTTATTTAAAATATCTTTAAAATCCTTTTCTTTGATTGTTTTAAATAATTCTTACTAATTTACATTGTAAATTTCTTATTTTAATAAATTTTCGACAAGACATTTTAGTAGTCAAAATATTTTCTCTTCGATTAAAATTTAACACTTAAATGTGAATTTTGAATAATTATGTAATAATTTCTTATATTAAATATGCTTATTATTTGCAAAAACTTTTATCTATATTCTTGCAAATTTTTTGCATTATTTTCTAGCTGCATCATAATTTTGACTATTAGACCACAATTTGTATATAGTTATATTTGAATCACTTATAGATTATTCATTATATGTATAAAACTCATTAAACCTTTCGGCATACATATTAATTACTTTTGTCAATCAATCAAGTTTTGTAACTTGGATTACCTCTTAGCATGATACTCTTTATTTAGTATTCATTTATAGGTTTTCTGTAACAAATTTTTACTATAAAATTGATTTTAAGTGATACTAGATTCTATCTTTCTTTTTCAGATTATCATGTTTACGAATTCGATTTCGATTGGATTTATGTTACCATTATGTTGCATATTAAAAAGGAACAGAGTTCGAAACTAGTATTATGTATGAATTTAAATATATTGTAAACCTAACCAAACAATTATGGGTATATATTTATTTAAGTATAGTTTAAATATATATGTTTAATTTTTTTTTATATCAACTTAATATTACATGGCATAATCTCATCTCTTTTACAAATTGTTACAAAAATCCATTTTTATCAGTCTAAATTACAAAATATCAATTACAGTATTCTTTTTTCTAACGTATATAAGTATATAACTTTATCAAGTAATTATATCAATATACTTTTATTTCTTTTTGTAATTGTTTTGCATCTATTCAACTAATGGGTCTTTTTTTAAGAGCTTGAGAACTTTAAATGATAATACAAGACAGAAATATTGTTGGAATGAAATTTTTTTATTATAATCTGGTAAATAATTTCATGGCATTTATTTTTATATTTTATATGATTTCCGGCATATGTCCGCCGCGGCTACGAGTTACATGGTCCATTCGATCATTCCAATTTTTGACTACTTTTTCCAATAAATCTGGCCGTATGGCGTCAATAGTAGCTCGAATATTGGCTTCCAATGCTTCAAGAGTTGCTGGTTTGTCGGCATAAACCAATGATTTAACATAGCCCCATAAAAAGTAATCCAGAGGCGTTAAATCGCATGAACGAGGGTGCCAGTGTGCAGGACCACTTCTGGAAATAAAGTTGTCACCAAATTGATTTTGCAATAAATCAATTGTTAAGCGCGCTGTAAGCCAAGTTGCGCCATCTTGTTTGAACCAAATGTCGTCTATATTTAGCCGATTAATTTTTGGAAACAAAAATTTAGTCAGCATGACTCGATAGCGCTCGCCATTCACTTTAACGGCAGCTCCTTCCTCATTTCTAAAGCAATAAAGACCGATGATACCGCCAGCGTGTAAACCGTACCAAATACGCAACTTTAATGGATGTAATGGTGATTCGCTAACGGCTTGAGAATTGTCTTCGCTCCAAATACGGCAATTTTGCTTATTGACGTAGCCATTTAACCAAAAATGAGCTTCATTACTAAACACAATCCTTTGATAAAAATGCTCATCTTCAGCCAGTTTCAAATGAGCCAGCAAAAATGCGACGCAAACGATGGTCGTTTGGCTTCAATTCTTGCACGAGATGTATTTTATAGGCAAGTAAATTTTCATAATTTGAAAGCATTGTTCTGGCGTTAAACGATTCATGATGACTTTCCAAACCTTACTGAACAGAAATGTCAACACAGTTTGACATTATCAGCTGTCAAACCAAAGTTATCGATATCGAGAGTTCTCATGTAGGATAAAAAATACCCAATATATTATTTTATAACAGTATATACGCATCACTGTCAAATATTTTGCTTAATCCTCTGTTTTCGCTAATATCTGTTTTGTATTTTCTTCTAATGTCAATGTCATTTAATTTCCTTAAATTAAATAGAAATTAGACGGATAACTTCTAAGCAGAACAAGAAAATGCTAAATTAATAAAAAACCAAATACAAATACTTTATGAGGGAGCGCGGGAAATGCTTGGGAGAAGTAAGAAAATGGGGAAAGCACTGGAAAAGGGAAAGGGAAGTGGAGAGGAACCTGGCTGACATGATACGGGAAATGATGAGAGATATAAAGGAAATAAAGGAAAATCAGAGGGAATATCAAGAGGAATTACGCGAATTAAGAAGAGAGGATGAAAAATTGAGGGAAGAAAATTGGGAATTAACAGGGAAAGTGGGTGATATGGAGATGAGAATTAACAGATTGAAAAAAATGGCCGCAAGGAAGAATGTAATAATTACAGAAAAGAAGATGTTAACGGAAGATAGGCGAAAGTAGAAAAATGGAATTGGAAAACCTCGTTAAAGACGCAATGGATGTGGATGTGGAAATAGAGGTGGTGCTAAGAAGGGAGGAGACGATTTATAAGATTAGATTGAGTAGAATTGAGGACAAGGAGGCAGTGATGCAAAATAAGCAGAAACTGAGGCAAATGAAGGAAAAAAAATATATTTAAGTAATGAGTTAACGAGAGAGGAACAGGAAATACAAAGGAAACTGAAACAGAGAGGGGACAGGGAAAGAAGTGAGAGAAAAAGGGTAAAGATAGGATACCAGAAAATTACGATTGAGGATAAAGAATGCAAGTGGGATAGAAAGAAGGGAGCTCTCGGGGAATACGAGAGAGACACTGGAATTAAAAATACAGAAAACACAAAAAACTAAGAGGCCCAGGAAATAACGGTGAAACAAAGACGAACATGGCAAAGATAAGGGGATATGAGTTGGATGGAAATAGCAAAAATAAAAACACTGACTCAAGTAAGGTGAAGAAAGTGGAGATGAAGGAGGGAAGTGGGGATGTAGACATCGGGAGGTGGGGAGCTATGACGAACACGAGAACGGGGAATATGGGACGAATAAGCAGAACGAATGGAGGTAGAATGAAGAGAGAGACCATGACGCGATAAAAGATGATGGTAGGGAAACTGAAAAGAAGAAATAGAAGAGAGGGAACGTCGATAGGGATATGGATCGTTAGGAGTATTGCGGGTAAGGTTGTAGAGATGGTGGGGGAGATGAGGAAAATGAAAGTTGATATATTGGGGGCAACAGAAACCAAGAAGAAGGGAAGGGGCATGGAAGAGATAAAGGAGGGCTACTGGATGTGGTGGTCAGGAGTGGATCAAACGACAGTAGCACAAGCGGGGGTAGCGATAATAGTAAGTAGTATAGATGTTAAAATGGTGAATGAAAGAATTATGGAACTGGAAATATTACACAAACAAGAAAAGTACTATTTTATAGTAACTTATGCACCAAGCGGAAATGCATTAAATGAAGAGAAAAACTTATTTTTTGAAAACTACAAGAGACAATAGATAACACAGAGAATAATAATATAGTAGTAATGGGAGACCTACATGGTAGAGTGGGAGGAAATAATTAAGGAATAGAAAGGTGGCTGGGCCGGGAGGGGAAGATATACTGAATGATAATGGGACACGAATCATTAACTTGAGTATGGAAAATGATCTAATAATAGGAAATTCCAAATTTAAACATAAAGATGTGCACAAATACACAAGGGAAGTCAGGAGCAGAGGGGGAACGCTCAATTATAGACTACTATCTGGTCAGTAAGAGGATCTGGAACCTGGCAAAGGACATAAAAGTGAAGAGAGGTGCAGAAATAGGTAGCGCCCACTATATGGTCAGATTGGTTATGAAAATGGATTATGAAGAGCAAGGAGGGGATAAGAGGAGAGTAAGCAAGGAAAAGATTAGAAGCTATAGATTAAGAGAGGAAAAGGTTAAAGAGGAATACCAGAGACAACTGAGGATACATAGAGGAAATGGAACAGGATATCAACAGATGGAAGAGAGATGGCTAAAATACAAACAAAGTTTAATAAGGGCAGCGAAGGAAAGTTGTGGAGCTACAAAAATAAGTAATGGTCCGAGTAAAAGAACAACCTGGTGAACAGAAGAAATACAAAGAATTGTGAAAGATAAGAAACAGATGTGGAAGAGATACCTGACAGATGGATCGCAGAAAAACTATGACGAATACAAGGGGAAACGGATAGAAGCTAAAAAGGCGATAAAGGAGAGTAAAGAAAAAACATTGATAAACTTAGGCAACAAACTAACAAAAGCGTTTAAAGAAAATCAGAAGCTGTTTTACAATGCACTTAAACAAATAAGAAGGCCGAGAGCGAATATGTTGAAGAATGTGAGGGATAGAAGTGGAAAAGTACTTACAAAAGAAGAGGGTATTATGGGAAGATGGAGGGAATACTTCGAGGAACTATTGGAGGAGGACGAAACAGACGTTCTGAGAGACTACCGAAATAAGGAACAGCAAAATATGACACAGGAAGAGAGTGGACAGACAGAAAAAATAATGGAGGAAGAATTAATAGAAGCAATACGGAGGATAAAGATGGGTACAGCATCGGGACATGATGAAATTACGACAGAGATGATAAAATATATGAACCAAGAGAGAAAACAAGAACTTTTGGAAATTATGAATCAGGCAAGAATGGAACATAAAGTGCCTTCAGATTAGCATATAGGCATTATAACACCGATATACAAAAAGGGGAATAGCATGAACTGTGCAAACTTTAGAGGCATAACGCTTGGTAGCGTGGTCGGAAAAATATATGCCAGAATATTGGATCATAGACTTAGAAGTAGTTTAGATAACGAGCTGGAGGAGAGTCAAAGTGGGTTTAGAAAGGAAAGTGGAACAAACGATCAGATATTTGTCCTCAGGCTATTGTCAGAGAGGGCGGTTAGATCTAGAGGACGGATACATGCCTGTTTTATTGACTTGCAGAAGGCATTTGACAGAGTGAGAAGAGAAGATGTTTGGAGAATATTAAGGAGTATAGGAATAGAAAGGGCATACAAATTCTCTACGAAAAAACTGAGAGTTACATAAGAATAAGAAATGAAAAATCCAAGCCATTTGCTAACAAAATTGGACTGAGACAGGGATGCATTCTGAGCCCATTGCTTTTTAACTTGGTTGTAGATGAAGTAATTAAGCAGAGTAGAGATAGACTGGAAGTATATCCAGTGGGATACTGGAGATTAAAATGCGTACGCTTGACGGAACTATGTTATGCGGATGACATGGTGATAATAGGGGGAACAGAGAAACAGTTGCAAAGAAATGTTACTATTATTAACGAAGTACTGAAGAAACTAAATATGAAAATAAATAAACAGAAAACTAAAACAATGATAATTGGAGCACGGAAGAAGAAGCACAGGATATAGATAGATAGCGAGATAATAGATCAGGTGGATAGATTCACATACTTAGGCGTGATAATAAACAAGGAAGGAACCCTGGACGACGAAATAAATGAAAGAATAGCAAAGACCGGTAGGTTATATAATAGCATAAAGAACAACTTCCTAAGCAAGAAGGAAATACCAAGACAGGTATTTCCTTCTTTACCAAGACAGGTAAAAACGGAAATAATTAGAAAAGTTGTAAAACCGACAATGACATACGCGTGCGAATCTTGGACAACAACACAGAGGCAGAGGAGTAGACTTACAAGCACAGAGATGAGATTCCTGAGAAAAATAGAGGGGAAAACGAGGATGGATAAAATTAGAAACCAGGTATTTAGGAAAAATTTAAACATAATCCCAATAGAAACGACGATAGAACAGGGTCAGCTAAGGTGGTTGGATCATATAATGAGAAGGGGCGAGGAGAGGTTGATTAGGCAGGTGTTTGAGGCCAGGGAGATTAGAAAAAGGAAGAGGGGTAGACCGAGAAGAACGTGGAGGGATGAAGTGCCGGCGGCGGCGGGGAAGAGGGGAGTAGGATGGGAGAACATAAAGGCTTTGGCGAGCAACAGAGGAAAGTGGAGGGAGATATGGAGAGGGGAAGCGGAGGACTCGACTCCAGCATGACTCGACACCGAAAGGTATAAGAGTCTATAGGATTAAGTAAGTAAGTATACAAATACTTTGATTATTATTTTCAGGTCGATGTAATTTATATTAAATTATTGGGTACATTTGAGTCTACCAATAACGATACCTTGTTGAATAAGTTGTTGGAATGTACGAAAGCGCATTTCAACACACTTCTCTGTCAGTATCCAAAATTTCTCCTTGCTATTAGAAGCGAAATGATATCATATCACGATTTATCAAAGATAGAGATTCGGAAGATCATAAGTCAATTAGAAAGTGGAGAACACAACATAACAGACAACGTTCGTGAAATATTTGGAATGATGCTAGGCATAATTTCCAGGTAAAGACAAAAGCAAAGGTGCACAAAGTGATATCTGTCGTAATCTGGACGTAGACACGCAATAACCAACAATTTGTCCGAAAGAAGCCTTAATAAATGTAGTAAATGAATGGGCTGGGGTAATTATTATCTAACACACCGATAATTATTTGTTAGAATATGGAGTTCTCAATACCCAGATTTGAGATTCTGGGACCCAATATTCATTCGTATTCCCGTTGCTATCTAACAAACATCTTGAACAACTGAATTGATAAAGTTGGCAGAGAATGGAATGGCTAGGCAGAAATTTCGTAGATGGTAATACAATAGAAAGAGCTTGGGTTGTTGTGGGAAGACTCTACACGAAAGTTATCAGAGTGAAATGGGATGACATCTTCCAAGAAATATCCTACTGGCGAAGTCGGTGCATATCATTAAGATGCCAAAAGTATTGCTCATAAAATCATATGCATTATTTATTTCTATTTTTTTTTAAAGAATTGTTGCAATAAAACTTCTCCGATAATTTAAATTATTACTAACGGAACATAATCTAATGATTAACATACTTCTTTATTACTAGTTGAGTAATCAATCAGATCTGAATACACTTCCGAAATAAAAAAATGTGAAAATAATGCAATAAATGATAGTCGAAGAAAAATGTTCTTTTATTAAAAATTGCTTATTAATGATCAATATCTGTTCTTCAAAGTTCTCCATCGAGTATGCCACCTTAAATCTATTTCTGTCAACATGAATATACACGTACAGTTTGTACATTACTGGCATTATCTTTTTAATTAGCGGCTATGTGGTCGTGATACAAGCTGTACCTGATTCCCGTATAACTAGCCCATCATTAATTACACTTTAAATACGACGTGGCCGTTTGTGGAAGAGCATTGTCTGGTATTTAGGGCCATTACATCTCTATCTGTGCAAGGAGTGGCGGATTATTTCATTACCAGGTGGGCGTTCAGCGGGGATTCAACTATTGTCAGGTGTAAATTCCGTAGACAACACACATACGTTCTTAAATACTATCTATATGGAGGATTCATAGACATACGTGATAAATAGATTGCTACGAATACATTAAAAATGATTTGATTTGGACTGAAAGAGAAGATCAATATTCCGTTCTATTAGGAAAGACATGCCCAATATTGTAGCTACTCCTTAAAATACTTTGCAAATTATTAAACAGTTTTTGCTATTTTAATGACTTAAATTATATATCGTCGATGAAATACAGTATTACTTTCCGAAATATAATATTTTATAATAACAGAAATAAACAATATTAACAAAGAATATTAATAGGTCAGTAGAAATGAACTACAAAGAGTAAAAATATTACTTTAAAGTACAGTATTTAAAGCACTAACATCTATGCAAAATAGGCATATCCAGCTTAAGAAGAAATCATATAACAGTTGCCTACTATAGAGTGGACCAAATAATTGTAGGTGTCTACTTTTCAAATATGTAAGTTGGTAGTATTTCAATAACTATGATATATAATTTAATATAAAATAAAATAATAATAATAAAATTTCAAAGTAGATATATGTAGTACGTACATTATAATTTCTTGCACATCACAATGACTCATTTTGTTACACCTAATACTTACATAACATATATAATCCATCTAGCATGTGCAACTTATTTTACTATATTTTTTACAAATAAATATGTTATGATTATTAAATAGTAACGTTAACTTTTAAAACAACATATTTATAAATTTATAAATCTACATTAACGATAGCATTTTCGTTTCCTCAAATAAAAAAAAAATCATAAAATATATAATACTGAAATCTACTGTCCAATACTAGAAGAAATACAAATATTTAATCTATTTTCAATGTTTACATCTTACGTACAGTCATGTGCACGAAAACAGCAGTTCTAAATTAATACTTATAAATAACATTTACAACGGACATTTCTGATGCAGCTACATTGAAATTACTTAAAATCCTTGAATATATATGGATTCCGGTAAAGTACCAAATGTGAGGGGGAATTACTGAGTTTCCTAGTCATACGCTGTTATTTGCCTATGCCTTGGAATAGCGGTATCATAGCGGGCGGCACTAAACGCGGACTTATAAGTTCTGTCTGTAATCTGGGTCGAGCATAGCATCGTTCGTCGGAAAAAAGCAATTATACTCGATCTACTTAATAGGGGCAAAAGCTTTAAGTTTATACAAAATAGGCTCTCATGTTCTGCGAAAATGATTGCAAGCGCTAAGAACTGGAGGAAAGTGAAAAATAACCGTGGTGGAAGAAAAAAAACTAGCTGTTGATGCTTGCTGTGAGATAGATGGTATACCATAACTGGTCAACTAACAATTAGGATATACATTTTGAAAAACCGCGATAGTCCGAATATGCAATAATCTAGCATGCAACTCATTCTCATGAAATTAATTTAAATATTGCAGAACTTATTATTATAATAATCTTGACAAAATCGTTTAATGTATTGAAATATCATTCTTCAAAAGCATTAAATGACTTTATGTCATTGCTTGCATTAATTGAAAATTACTTGTGGTTGACATTTGAATAACATTTATTGAAATAAAATAGTTTTCTTTCTTCGCCAAAACATTCTTGGAAAATAAAAAAATTATCGCAGGGAATCAAGTCAGACGAATGCAAGACATGTGTAAGAAAAAAATTAATTTTGACTAAAAGTCAGTGACAAACGATGAGAAAATATTATCATACAGTAATCACCAAATAACTGGTTCTCGATATTCATAACGGACACATTGTGTCGCTGCCAGAGAATTTTTTGTAGATAAAACTCTCGGCTTGTGGATTTTTGACTTATTTTATTTGGATTTCCTCAATCTGGTGGCCTACATTGAGCACGTTAATGCTTGATAGCTGGATCGTATTGAAAACTTCACGTCTTATCACCAGCTACAATAGTTTTCGAAAAGTTTTTGTCTATTTTAGTTGTTCGAATTGATGACTTTGCAATGTCTAATTCGGTGATGTTTGTTCATTGTTGAAATTCCATTTCCATGAATGTCGCTGAAGGTTTTTTCGAAATCTTCCCGAAATCATCACTTTTTCAACACTTTCTTCGGTCATCGTTTGAATTAATCAGCTCGCTTTCCCCCTTGCCTTCTCTGATCACGGATGCCCCTCAAAAACTTGTAATCGTTATAAAAAATTATATCCATTCGCATTATTTCGATTATTTCTACAGATTTTATCGTTTTTAACACAGAATTCGATGTTGATTACTTTTTCATTTTGCATCTACAACTGCCACTTAAACACGTTGTTTTGATTGCTAGTACACATACATATCTTGTGTGTCTGTTCCAATAAAATTATATCGTTCTAGTACGCTAGTAGATGTACTACAACGATACAGTCTTATTGGAACTTACACATATTCGAACGAAGGCTTTTAGAACTTACTACGTCAGTTACTGCCGTTTTCTAGAATAATATATTCTTGAATATGACATTACATTTTAAAAAATTAATTCAGAAATCCAATATTCTATAACATTATCTAAGATATGATACAGATAATATCCAGAAATGTGTAAAATTATGTACAATTGTTTCTTTATGCACGGTATAGAAAAACTCATAACTCCAATGAACAAAATTACCAATCACTATAACATACTAACGGTTCATTTTCATTGTTACCATGTCATCAGATAAAGTAACTACTTATTCTACCTGAGTATTTCACAATTAGTTAAAAAGCTAAAATATGTTAAGAGACAATATGCATTATATACCAGATCATGGATACACTTTGTATAATTACACTCAAACTAGGTCAAAAATGTGTGACGTTATATTACTTGTGATGAGAAAAACTGGAAAAACCTATTAATTTCTCAAATGTAATCGCAAATATATCTGAAATTTATTGTTTTTTGTACGAGGCATAGTTGAAAAAATCAGCATTTGAATCTGGCGATACTCTTTGATTTGAAGTACGAAACATGCGATGTGGCGTTTTTATTTGGTTATGAATTCGTGTATACGCAGTGCCCTGTGTTAAAGTTTGCCAGTTATAGTGAAAATGGAGTAAACACTTGAAATGTTTGCGTTATTATTTAACATACTTTTCTTTGTAGTTTAACTGAACAAAAGTGCAAACGTTTAATTCCTGTATTCCTGACCGCGACATATCGCTGATTTCAAGAATTCAAGAGTGGTTATACTTCGCTTCAGAATGAACAAAGGAAGGATCATATTGCTATATCTGTTTTGGTTTGGAATAGTGCACATTTCTATTTTGCACATGCGGATCGCCGTGAGGGAACTTCGTTCTTGTTGTACCGTATAAGTTATCGACTATTTGAGAAGAAGAACCAGTGAAATGGTTAAAACAATGCTAAAAAATTCAATCACGGTAAATATGTACATACATATACGACATCATTACGGATACTGTACCGTGCATATATTTGTATTCTTAGGTCCTAATAACGAAGAAACAATCGACAGTTTGGGTATAAATTTGTTCGATCGTGAAGTATTTCTATAAAAACGGTTGCATTTTTGTAGCCAAATCCGGTCATTAATCATGTTGATATAATTGCTCTAGAGAATCGTCCCAGAGTAAATTTGGAAACGGTATACAAATAATTATTTGCCTAAGGTCATTGATGAATGGCGAAAGAAACAGCTCTAAACGTGCAATAGTTCTTTATCATGATAATACTGCACTTAATACCCTTCACGCAACACTTAATTATTTGCGAAGTAAAAGCATTGAATTAATTTATCCCCAAGCGACTTTTCTACATTTTCTACAATCAAAAATAAAATATGTGACTATAGCTTTGTTTTGCTCTGAAGAAACTATTAATGTATTCAAGTCACATATTTTAAGTATGTCAAATTCAGAGTGGAATAGATATTTCTGTGATTGGTTTGAACATATGAAAAAGTTAAAAAAAATAAAGTCATTTATTTGGGTATAAAATGCTTTCGTCATATCTATTTTCGCAATTTTCCGATTGGTACTCATAGATAACGTTGAATGCTTCATATATTTTCTTAACAATTTTTAAGTCATCAAATTAAACAATTGCATGTTAAAATGTAGACCTGATTATTAAACTAGTTCCTTTTTCTAATACTTAGTTGAAACAAAATAATGTTTTTAATTAAACAAAGAAAACATTTCTTAAAATATGAAACGTCGATTAATAGCCAATGGAAGAAATAACGTCATTGACCTATATTGTATGTGTTTTTAAATCATGGGATGATTTTGTTTAGGTTTTTCTTGACGCCACCAATAAGATTCAGAAAAGGAGTTCATATTATTTTAGCAGAAGCGAAAGCCTTTATGACGATTCTGAAGTACGTATAAAGTCTAAACACTACAAAAGTAATTATAATCAGCGGTTCTAAAAGTGTGCTAGAAATTTAAAAAAATAAAACACATGTCTTTAGAAGTAATATGCAAATTATTTATTTAAATGCAGACTCACAGATAGACAGATTATTTAAAGTGGTAATAGAGTATATTCTAATCTGATCCCTCCTAATCTATTGTGGTCCTCATGTCTCTTTGGAGTCTTTTGACTTCCTTACATATTCCTGTTAAAGTTGGTCTTAGTCTCTACGTAATCTTAGTTTTATTGCACCAGTTTTTGCACTTTCTGTGAACTGTGAGCCATTGAGAGGTATCTACATGCAGGCATTATTTCCAAGCATATAGACATAAATTTTGCTTGATGTAAAGGTCATTATAGAATTAATACTATAGAAAAGTCGATCAACTAGCTAGGTCTGCTCTTACTTTAAGCGGAATTGGTGATGACCGTATCTATAGCTACGAAATTCTTAGTGAAGCCAACGAAGATGGAAAACAACATATAAGAGCAAGGTGACTCAATGGACATTAATATACACTTCGGTCAAGCAATTTTTCCGTTTCTAATTCAATCGGAAGTCTACACAACTTATTCTTTTCAAATAAAGTAATATATTTTCTAAATTTCTATTGAGAAGAATTTTTTTTAGAAAATCAACAATGTCGTACTACATGTGTGAGCTCCATAACAACAAAAGTGTATAAAAATCAATATTAAGAAGAAAGTGATATTTCATCAAGACAATGCATCAGCTCACGAATTCGTTATTGCAATGGCTAAAATTAATGAATTAAAGTTTGAATTGCTGCCTCATGCACCCTGTTGGCCAGATTTAGCCCCCTCGGAATATTTTCTGTTCCCACGCTTGACAAAATGGCTCAGTGATCAAGGATTTTCCAACAATGAAGAAGTGATGTCGGCAATTAATGGCTATTTTGAGGAACAAGGCAGTTCTTATTATAAAAAGGGTATCGAACTTATTGAACGTCGCCGGGAAAGGTGCATAAAGCTGAAAGCAGATTATGTTGAAAAGTAAATATATTTCTTTCCACTATTTCTGGGTCGGGTACTTCCGGGATCACCCTCGTATTTCTTAAAGAAAATTGTTTAGCAGTCGTCAAATTTAGAAGAAAACATAGTTTGAGATAACAACGACATGTAGAAACACTCCACAAAGTTAAAAGTCTATAAACATAGCAACTAGACTGTTGCGGTGAAAGAAAGTTATCTGCACTTCCGGTTAAACCAGAAACACAAAAAATTCTCCATGCCATCACTACATATAAAATAATATTATTAAAAAAACCCCGTAAAGTATGTAACTATTTTTAATTGTTACTGAGATATTGAGTGTTTCCCATGACAAGAATGAACCTGTACGTCGGGCCAGGAAGTCATTCCTTTCCGTGTATATTCCTTCCTGCATTAGTCTGAAATATTTCTGTTTTACATTAACTTAAAATATACATTTGCGTTTTAAATTATATTAATTAGCAATACAAAATAATAGAATAGAAAACATATTGATGGTTCAATAAATTCCTGTACTTAGTCGGTTCTCTATACGTTCATATAGATGTCTGTGGCTGAACGACAGCCAAGAATGGCTAACAAGGCGAGAACGTTCAGTACAATATAACTTATACCAAAACACACCATACATTACTATTCGAACACTTCCATTGGCCGGCGAGTGGGCTTACATGTACATGTTTCTTCAGATACCATCATCAATAATAACAAATATGATCTTCATTAACATATTAAATGTTATAATACAGTCTCATCAACCGACGCGTCCAAATATTAATAGGTGGTAATTTTTCTTCGTTTATATGTTGGTATTGCCAGACCTCGGATATACATACTATACATGCGTGCGGGTATTAGTGTCTTATGTTAGTGTTTGCTATGCTTTTAATTCCTCACAACAGTTCCGTGTATCGACCCGTACATGTACAATTAAACTGTTTGAATGAAATAATGATATGTTAATGTACGTGGACTAAAGATTTGTTAATTTATACAATAATAATATTTGGAAAAAACATATGTCCGATGTACCTATAGAAAGACAATTATACGTAGCATAAAATTTTTAACAGTACTCTTCAGATATTTTCTGCTGTATATCAAATTCAAAATCAATTCATTTATCAAAATGTGAATATTCGATAACCAAATTACTTTATCAATATTTTTAGCGTCAGGATAAGTTTCTAATTCAATTTCTAGTTCAAATATAAAAATTGTTAAAAAAGAACATTAAACGTCCCCATTTCTAAACACAACATTTCTGAAAACAAAGCAGAGCAAATATAATTTCGTAATTCAACAAACTATTGAATGACATTCTTTCATAAGTTGAATTAACCAATAAATAAATACATAAAGTGATGCATAGGGAAAACACTTAAAAAACGTAAAATTATTTTACTTCTATGTAAATGTTCACTGATTAATGACAAATCTTTATAAGTGCTTTTACTTCTATTTGAGAGATGGACGGATAATTCTCTCCCATCTTGTAATGATACCAAAGAAGTACTTATAGCTCGACGACAAGCAACCTGTCGGTAAACCCAGACTACATGATGCTAAGTTTGTAATGTAGTATTTTTTAGTAATTACGTTTTATTTAACAATTTACTCGTTTGTATACAAAACATGCTATTTGTTAGGTCAACAGATATGTTCTCAACGACAATTAAGGCAAATAAATGCTTTCGCTTCTATCCTAGAAATGGACGTATAGTTCTCCCACTATTTTATATATATATATATAATATATATATATATATATATATTATATATATATTAATTCCTATTTGTGCCAAAAAAGATTTTGCACTAACAAGTTACTCTTATTATTTTATACACCAAACTACTTTTAATCAAGACATAAAAATGTAGAAATATTAGAGTTACTCAAAATACTTTTATAGTTCACTAAAAAGCATTAGTTTGTGAAGCAACTTTTATTTTAATATTTTTAAATGATTGGTAAACATGCTCGGTACGTTGCTAATAGTTCACTAAAAACGGTAGATAAATGAATTCATTTTATATTGACTGGATGCGTTATTTCTACAAGTGTTGGTATACATTTTTTGGCAAACGACATTTAGCATTTATATTAAAATTTGTCAACCAAAAGAAAACTACAGAGTTGGAATATGATACCCTAAAGGCTCTTCAACAAAAGTGATGTTATTTCCAGTAAACGAAACGTATTGGTAAAAGATGTTGGTACTAAATAGAAGAACGAATTAAATTAGGAAATAAAAATCGCTTTTATGTTCTTAGATATCAATAAAAGCTTTTTCGAATACTAGAAAAAGGTCAGTTTTAAATGTTTTTATCTACTTGTTAATTTTTATATGCTGCTCAGACTGTCAGAATATCAGCGTCTTTATGCTTTGCCGCAGTGATGATATTAGTTAGCATTAGGAGTAAAACAAATGTTTATCTAATCTATGACTTCTCTTTTTATTATTAAATTTTTTATAATTTAAATTTTCATAAATGTAATTTATTAATTTTATTCCTTAGTTAAGCTAAAATTGTTTATTTGTACACAAACATAATAGCTTAGCTAGAAAATAATCAAATGGTAACATTAAATTTGAAAATCTGTAATAATTTTGAGTACTTAAATAACTCTGTGTCACTTGGCTGTGACTATTTTGATCTTTCCAGCACCACACCCTCTACAGCTCTTGTCAAAATAAAGATTTTGTTATCTACTTTACAGGACATGTCATACCAGTAAAGCCAGGCTTTCTATCTGCGATGTTGTTGACGTAACGAAGCATTTCATTTTGAACTTCTTGAACATGTTGCTCATCGATTTGGGTACCTAATGGGACAAACCCTCCCCACTCGAAAATGTTTATGTGGAATTGTACAAATTGCCGGTACATGAATGCCCAGGCGTTCGTATATTTCGCAATGGTTTACATGCCCTGTAGACTAGAGCATCTTCCTGACAGCACCAATGTTCTTCTCGGTATCGGAAGAGATGGGATGCCCTTAGACTGAATTACCTTCCAAACCTAAATTTCCTTTCCGAAGCTCCTTATAGCACGTGAGTTATCCACATTTTACGATGCAAATTATCAGGAGTCATTTGCAAAATCGCGAATATAAAATTACTAGTGCTCCGTTTTTGTCTAAGAGGATCTTGAAAGCTGCGCACACTGATACAATTCGTGAGCAATTAACAGAGAACGACCTAGCCGTCGGCTACAGTGTAAACTTAAACAAGTCTCAATCTACACTAAATTTGCGCAAGGCACAAGGTTCGTGGTCTTTATATTTCATAGCTTTATACTGGTCTTTCGTATTCTCTCGCATTCTCTGTTACATATATATGTAATAAATCAACTTAGATTCAGATTTAGTACTTGATAATAAAATACAGAAAACTTAGTAATTTTTGCTAAAATAAATGAACTGAGTATAATAAATAATTTATTATAGTCTATTTCTATAATTATTATAAATTTCTTCTATTTTTTCACTTAAATAATACGTTTTATAAAGTATATAAAAATACATAGTACAATACATATAATATAAGTAGGGACGTACGAGGAACTAAATTAAATTTTATGATAAGGGCTTCTTTGTCGTGTTCGGTAAAAATAGGCAAAGGAGTCCACCACCTATTAGAAGAGCGGCTACAATGAATGTAGGTGCAGGACAGTACAGATCTAATAAGGTTGCGATTACAATGTTGCCGACTATGCCGCCAAAGCGCGCAGCAACCATAGATATTGCGACACCTGTAGCCCTGAAAACATAATAAAACGATATTGAAGAACATGTTTTAACATAGTACAGAACTGTATGATAATTTAAAAAAGTAAAATTCTTATTTAAATATTATCATTTTTTTGGATATAAAAAATCATATTAATGTAGAATTCAAGAATTTCACAAGTAATTGTTTCAGTATTAATAAGAATGAATAAATAAATTCATTTTTCTAATTTTAATACAGAAATATTTGTTATAATATACGGGCAAGTAAATCTGTTGCTGTATTGAGAACCTATATTTTAATGAAAAAATATTTTACTATGTAAGCATCCGTAAAAGCAATTAATTACTATAGAATTTCACATTTTTTAAATTCAAAATTTTAGTTTAGAGATAAACATCAACAAAACAAAATTAACGCATCCCTTTTCCAAGAAATTTGTAATATCGTATTGTTATTATTTCCGTGTGTAGAGAAGGTATACTATAGATATTAAAAATAGAATATATATTCGAACATTAAATTAGTAAGAATTAAATTAACAAATAACACTAATTTTTATAATAGATTGTAGCAATTGCTGCGATGTGAGCAAATTTTAAATTTTTTCATATTGCGCACATATATGAAAATAATTTGATAGGAAGTAATACTCATCCTTTTTATTACTTTTCAACATATAAACTTCATCCTGCTTAGAACAACGATACTGAAGTACCATTTCCTAATAATGTTTCTCAAGATCCTCAAAATACTATTCCATTTTTGGGCATATTTTTCACCCAACCAAAATCTCTTTTCAACAAGAAAAAGTTTGCCATTGCCAAGTAAGTGGATATCACTTGGGGCTAGATTTGTCAAACAAAGTGGGTGAGAAACAACATAGAAAGTCAAATGATCCAAATTTATGACGAACAACTTGGCAGGTGTGATACGTTAATGTGACGAAAAGGAATTTTTTAAGTGCAATTCTAGAGTCCATTATCTCATCCACCGATGGAAATGTTTGGGCTTCTTTTGGCCAAGATTTTCCATAATTTGTTAGCTGTTGGACTTCGGTTTAATTCGGGAACATAGTGATCAAATTAGGTTATATAGACCACAAAAAATTTTCGCAAAAAATCAGCATGGTTTTTGTTTATTTTGTCTCTCTATCAGAAAAATTCGATGAAGCAATTTCTAATAAACGATCTCTATTGGCCTATTAAAAAGTTTTTTTATAACAACAGTGCACCTTCTCAAATTCGCTAAACATTTCACGGAAAACTTGATCAAATGAGAATGTTGCATGCACATTCGAAAATTTTATCCCCAAACAACTTCCACTTATTTCCAAAATACTAACTTTTCCTTGTCGAAAAGATGTTTCAGTCAAATGAAACACCTACTACAGTAGCGAAGCAGTATTTTGAGAAAAAGTGTTACAAAAATGGCACAATGCCATAGCGTTATTAGTTCAAGTAAGTTGAGGCTAAAGATTAATAAACAACTTTATGCACTAGTACATTTACTAAGAAATCTAATTAATAGATTATTCAGCATATAGTAGCCCCTATAAATTCTTTATACTTTTTATTCCCAAATATTAAAGATAAGTTATGCAGAATGCATTTTAGTTCAATAAAACTGTTGATGTTTTTGATAAAAATATAAGTAATGTTCCACCAAAAATGGAAAAAAGTTTTTGAAACTAATTTTTGAATAAAAGTTTCCTCATTGAGAAATATTTTCAAAAATGTAATAAAATTTTCAGGGCTAGGTACTTTTTCTTGCATTCAGCACAAGAAAACACCTCTTGCGTTGCAAATAAATGGTTTACATAAGATACAATGGAAATTTTATCTGAAATTTTAGATATTTATAAATATGAGGAAGTTCCTAATACGTAACATTAACAATGACAGAAAAATAAATGTCTACATTCTTTAATGTGCTAAGTGATAAATTATTACCTGAGATTTGTTGGAAAGATTTCAGTCATAAGACAATCCAAAGCGGCATTACCACAAGATATAACACCACTGAACACAGCCGATACCATTAAATTTTGTGTTTTGCTGTACACAAAGTACATGCAGGCCGCACATATACCAGATGTAAATGTACTAAATACTGAAAAATAAAAAAATATATAAATGTTTAATTCAAATAATAATCAATAAATGGTATTTTTATATTTTCAAGTTCCAAACTATTATAAAAGCAATGCTAGAATTAAGTAAACAAGGAAATAGTAGTTTGTTATTTATCATTTTAATCTTGCGACTAGTTTCGACAGTACGTATACATATATAATTCTGAAGTGACTACAAATTTGTTATATAACAAAAAGATACATATATGTATAATTATAAATACAAGCATTGACGGAAATAGAAGAACTAATTATATAGGCACATATAGCATAAATAAGAAGTAATAAATGCCGAAAAGATGAAGAAACCGAAATAATCTCAACATGTGTAAACAGGTAAATGCTGCCTTGAATAGCGTTGTAAAGAATTTGATTAAATTTAGGATGTTTTTGGTACTTTTAAATTTATAAATTTCTAGAGATTTTAGTAAATCGAATTTACATTTATTCCCCATTTATAGAATTTCTATGTTGAGAAATGGTAAAAAAAAGGTAAAATCTGAGTTTTTTTTAAGTTGTTAAGATGTAGGTGTTCTTCATATTTTACACCGAAACAGCGGCATGTTTGTTCTATATAATTATTGGTCCGTACTACTGAATTATTTGGATGAATGTTTTTCACCTCTCTTTTATTTTATTGGCTTATCAGGTTCTTAGACCATATGCCTCAGTAATATTTTAATGTACACCATACAGTCGTTTTAAAGACTATACAGAAACACACACTTCACATCTCGTAGTTTTCGGCCATCGACGCATGGAAAATCACAAAGGGAATAGAAAAGGATTTAGTCAGGACTATATTATCATATTTATTACACGCAAACTTTGCACAGATTACAGATTTTCCGTATTGTCGTAAGCAAAACCATGACATTGGTAGGTAACGGGATATTACTTTCATTTCATAAATATTTTCAACTACTTTTCAATGATAAAGACAGGCGAAGATTATATATATATATATATATATATATATATATATATATATATATCTACACATTTATATCCACAGGAGCAAAATCTGAATCAATATATGTCCTATAATGATGCTCAGAGAAATGTCCTTGAGTAAATTTAAGTCTGGCTCTATTGACATCATTATATCAATAACAACTAGAGATACAAACGAAATGTATCATTTCCATTCAATATGCTTCGACCCAGCAGAATTCACGTTCTGTTTAAAAACATAAACTTTAACTATTCTCAATGGCTCACTGTTATTAAGGATACGTTGAGTATCTGTAGTGCTTGCCGTTGGTACAACTTTCTTTCGTCAGAGTCCAGAATATCGTTAGAAACAAACTGCAAAGTCAAAGATGACCTTGATAAATCCAATATTCGAGAATTGACTTTTAAGATGAGCTTACAACGACGATTAGCAATTAGAATGCCGGCAAAGTCTGTCATAATCGTGATACATTTGAATTCAGTTATTTTGTCATATACAATATTAACGCTCATACCATAGTATAGCTACTTTCGCTGCAAAAGCGAAATTATAAACCCGACTTTGTTTATTTTTGTAAAAAAAATATTATTTGAAAAGTTATTTCAAAGTTATGTTTTGGTATATTAGTTGGCTAAAAATATAGTATGCGTCCAAAGTGAATATAGTAGTTCATTTTTTTGTTTTTGAGGCTGTCACTGATATTTTTTGTGACACTATTTGAAAACTTCAATAGATTTAGTATATATTATATCAAATCAAATATCGGAATCAGGGTGCACATTTCTGAGAATGATGATTGTTAGATATGTTATGTGTAGTTGTGGAGGTGAGCGTGAGTTTTCGATATTTACTGAACTTAATTAAGTTAACAAGCCTGATTAGAGTAAATCAAGAAAATGAATTTTCTACTTCTAAGGCGGATGTAGTATTTTTTTGGGTGTTATCAAAAATTTGAAGAGTATAATTGCTGGTTGGATTGTCGAGGCAGTATAAGAGAGCATAAACCTATCGGTACGAAAAAAGAATTTTTGCTTCAACAAGAGAGTAATAGTAATAGTAATAGTAATAGGTCGAATGACAAACCCATTACCAAACCAGGTTTTTGAGCTTACATAAATTGAACGTTTCATGTTTTAGTAGAGGATTAGTAATAAATTTAGTAGTAAAAGATGAAACAAGAGGTATACATACATTCTTTTTTAGTATATTAGAGAACATGTTCTTAACATATAAATACTTATACTGAAATAAAAGATATTTGGTTATATTTAATTAAATAATTTATATAAATAATTGGAGTGTTTTTATGCTATATGGTAAGGAGAATTGTTTATTACTTTTAAACAGTTTATTAATATTTCTCGCTGGGCCATTAATATATGAAAGAACTATGAATAAATATGAATTATTGTTTTAGGGGTGATATGATCATACAATGTAATCTAGTTTTTTCGAAATTATTTAACAATGCCAGAATGTTTTGCTAATATAATAAATTCTCCTGGTTCAGATTTATACTTTGATTATTCATTTTGACTTATGGTTGATTTTATGAAGATCAGTAAAGTATGCATTAAATCTTATAAAGGTAAAGAAGGAGATATTTCTTTCAAAATATGGATTTTAGCATTTTAATTATTTAAACGACAAGAAATTATTTTTAATAAATATAGAAATATTAACTGAATTAGGAATCAAACTAACGTGTTCCTTTTGCTTTACTATACAACCGAAAAAATACCATACGGATCACTTTCTTAATTTGTTGATAGGGAGAATATTCTTTCTTTTGTTTCATTATATTTGTATCCGGTTCTAGACAAACATATTCCTTTAGCTTTTCAAATGGAAAGTAGTCGCTTTCTTTCTATACTTATAGTCACTATTATAAGTCGATTTATTCAAATAGGTATTTTACGAATTACTTTTGAACGTATTCAAATTATTTTTTAAATAGAATTAGAAGTGTTTACCATATATAACTACTGGATTATATATATATTTTAAACTTATTTGCTCGGCAATATAGTCAATCACTTCAATATTTTTCAATATTCAAGGAACTACTACGAAACAATTTTTTAAAAACAGCAATCGAATAGTTATACGTGATTTGAACTTGGTTTTGTACAGTATAAATACAATGCTGGATATAAATTTCAAAGCAATTTAAAATATCTTCTTGTTATTGTAATTCATTAAAACAACACCGAACTAACTTAAGAAAAATCTAGAATACTGAATTAATTTCATAGTAGCATAAATAACTAACATACATAAGCGTAGAAAGAACTACAGAATTTAATAACTGTTACATACCTAGGAAAAACTTTCTGCCGAGTTTATCAATACCAATAACTGCAATAACGTTAGCTGGTATAGCAGCAGCTACAGTTATCAGAGACTCTAAAAAGACGGAATCTTCTATTTTCTCTGAGCAAGTACCATCTATTTGTTGGCTACCATTAGCTACTACATAATTGGTAACTTGACAAACAGAAGCCATTTCACCAGGATGGTCCCTTGAATATTCATCGAATCTGTTAAATAGTTCCGGAAACCACATCATCAATCCATAATATCCTATGTGGAACGTAAAATTTATGGTAATGGAAATAATGGTGAACTTTAATATTGGTTTAACGAATACTTGTTTACTATGATCTACTATGGCGATACACATCTTCTGCAATTTTTGACCTATGGGTAACTGACTCACTGACGATCGTGTTTTGAAGCTATCGTCTAAAACAAGATGCTTCACGGGATATCTGTTTTTTTCGTTTCCAGTATTTATGTGATAAATTGATTGAAAAATTTCTATAGCTTTTTCAGTTTTCCCTCTTGATAACAGAAACTTTGGACTTTCTGGTAAGAAGAATAATAACACTGCGACCACAAATGATGGCAAGGAGCATATCAATAAGAATATTCTCCAAGAGTTATATATAAAATGACTTGAATATACACCTATTTCTTGTGGGATAATTAGCCAAGCCAAACCGGCAACGAAGAGATTTCCAAGAGTCCAAAAGGCTGCCATGAATGAAAGCATGGAGCCGCGTTTCTTTCTCGGTTGAAATTCTGCAAAATAGGACCATATTACCGGACCGCTGCCACCCAATCTGTAAATAATTAATTATTATTAGTATATGTACATATACAAAATGTTTCACAGCTTATAAGTGAATTATATGTTCATAATGTTACACAGTATTGGAATCAGAAATTTGTGTGAACCAATTTTTTCAAATATTGAATAATAAGTAAATAAAATATGGTTTGTCAATTTAGTTTCCAATTTTAGATTGTTTTCATTACTATTATTATTACATTCAAGTTTTTACAAAAAAGAGTGGGTAATATTATTTATTGTTGCAATGAAACTTTCTCAAACATCCAACAGTTTGTCAATTTATTTGTTTTACTTATAGAAAATTAGCATCTTATATAGTTTTGAATAATTTTGTCAATATAATCAATACCAATACCACAATGACCCCAAAACTGAGACGACTTCTCATACAAATATCTAAAATTCGTTTCATAATATTTCTACCGACCACTATTTCAGTGCTTACCTTTTTTTTAAATATTATGTCCTAATCGTCTATCTACAAATTTAAGATCTCCTTCTGCTGTTTTTTTTTAGAATGAGTAAATATAATACATCTAATAGGTACATAATACTGTTGCAATAATGAACGTATTCATTGTCTATAAGAGAATTTAATGTATTCAAAATTCAACAGATGGTTTTTAATATTATAGTTAGACATAATATTATTTATCAAGTACGTGAAAAAGTCCGTAGATGACACACGCAAATATTCTGTACGTTAATAAGAATACGTTTACTATGTAAAAAAATAGTAAATAAAATGACAGGGTTTATGTTTCGTCCTCTAATGAAGTTGTTGTATTGGTTTACTAAGAAAACGTCCTGTAAATCGTCGTGAAGCCATTAAAACACACTCTCTTCCAAAATCTATCCTAGACTTTCCAACAAGATGCTGCACCGGCCCTTGAGGACAAAACTAGCCTCATTTGCTGTTTCATTCTCACTGAAGACTGATCGCTCGGCAACCCATATCTGAATCCCTTAGATAACAAATTGTGGTCTGTTCCGGAAGACATGGTGTGCCCTAACATTCTTTAAAAAAGTTTAAAGCAAGCTCTGACATGCGCGTTAATCTACTTTTCAATATCAATTTCAATCAAAGGCGCGTGCTGCAATAACTGTCTGGTAGGTCTGGTAGGTGTAACCCGCGGTTTGTATTACAACAGAACGTTTGGTTAATCTTTCCATTTCGTAGCGTAAAACATGTGTAACAGCATTTAGGTTTCTATTAGGCATTTTTCATGTTTCGGACATTGTCACATAAAACAAGTTAAATAGATTTAAACAATAATAATAAAATATCTTTCCGGTCTTGTTTTACAATCGTAACAATCAACGCTTCACTGTTTGTACTGCCAATTTCTCCAGGAAACGTCAATTGTTAAATGTTTACATGTCGAACGAGAAGAAAGAATTGTATTATTACATGCATGGGTCTCTCTAAAAGTGTACTTTATATTGAACAAGTTCTGCAGAGATATTCTCAAGTCCAGATTTTCTACCATTTTTCATAATAATAACAATAATAAAATAAGAGGCATAACATACTTATTCAAGTAATTGCTCTTAAATATCCTTTAAAGCAACAGCATGTTTCACAATAAAGTACTGATTTATAAATGATAAAATTTAAATAGCGGATTCGAACCGTAGATGGAACTGATTGGTTTCTTTCGGGATCAGTATCTACCACTGTTATCCTTAGACGTTGAGGATTGATCAACAGTTCTTCCTTTCTACGATAGATAACGCAAAAACAGCCTTAGGCACATTTGTCTACTCGCCAACGGTTAGACTTCTCACAATTTTGTTCATTTTTGTATTTAAGATCAATCTGAATCACATCTCGTAAAAGAAAAAGGCAGAAGAAAAATATTTAATTATTTATTTATATTTATTTATAATAATTGCTGTATTAAACAAGGTATGCCAGAAATATTACACGTACAGTCACTCGCAACATTGACCGTAAGTATCAGTTTTACTTTTGTATGTTTTGCATTAAAAAATAATCAACAATCTAGAAACAAATGTTACTTCTAGACTGTTAAATTGTACTTCAACAGAATAAAATAACAAAGGAAATATATTTTTAATCATTTAACTTAAAGATTAATACAAACTATGATACCGCAAAGTTGAACATACACTTACTTTTTAGTTAAGTAGAAATTTGTGTAATTTTCTATAGCATTTATAACAATTTTTTTTAACATCTTGTAGAATTTACACCTTTTTTACGTTTCTAAACTTCACCTATGAATTTTCAATGTAATTAGGGCCACATGTGCGATTTGGTTCGGATCATCGTCCTGTTGGAAATGTCAATCAAAATTTTTCAGATTTCGTTTAAAAAGATGTAAATATTTTACTTTATCCATTACGCCATTCTTTAAATTCAAGTTTTAGTTATACAAGTCCAGAAAATGACAAAACTTCCTCCATACTTAATAATATGTAACACATGTTCTGATTTTAATTATGCACCATTGTACCATTTCTGTCATCTGGACCAAATAAATTTAATTTTGACTTAAGTGAGTAGATAATATTTGTCACAGTTATTCAGGGTAATTTGTATACTTCTCTCGAATTCCATCCAAATCGTTGATGATATGATATCAATTTCTACAACATTCAACGAACTATTCCGTTAGAGATTGAATGATTAATTCTTACTTGAACTTCTTGTCGCAATTTAGGAACATTTATTCTAGGATTCATTTTAATTTTTTTTAAATATATAACGTTCATCGTAGTTATTTAATACTCTTTTTGGCCTCCGCCTACCTTATTTTGTGTAAGTCCTCCATATTTCAATTAAATTATTATTTATTTTAAAAGTATAATGCGGTTTCGACATAAATATAATGAGATGGAATTTAAAATTGTAATATAAGCACTTCCATACCCCACTTCAATAATTTTAAGTTTAAATTTTAGTAGAACTTGCGTTTTAGTATTCATACACCTGATGAAGCCATAATAGGGTGAAACAATATAGTTGTCTAATAATTAAAGAAGAAATTGAGAATTTTACTTGGATTCTTATTGTATTTATAAATACGGGTGTCCTTAATACTGGGTCGGATTTATTGAATTTAGATGTGTATACAGACACTCACAGAATGTACGTATGTATATACAATACATTTAACTTTGAAGAGTTTTAGTAGTTGCTTAAAAAACTCCGTTTTTATCTTTTCATATATTCAAGCAAATATTTGTTAGTGAATGTATATGTATATATTAATATATGTATTATACATGTATTCCCAACGGGAACTCATTCATTTCCAAACAATTGTGTAAATTTAAATCATCAAAATGAAATAAATTTATTGCCGAAAATAAAGATTATTCTAGATGCTGAATGTCAAACCTATTAAATCATAATTCGAAATATAAAACAGAATTGTGAAACTTGTTTGTTTTTATTAACTACTTAAGCAATTGTAAACACGATTATTAGTACCTGATTAGTTTTACACGTGTACTTAATTATAAAACATACAATGCAAAGAGTGAAGCAAATTTTTTCATTCGAACATGAAATCATGTTATGTTTCTGGTCGACTGAATTTAATTGAAGAAATCGGATTAGATAGTGATGCTGCAATTTTTTTAATAAAATTAAATTACACTAATTAGAAATATATAATATACGATTCGTCATACAGAACCATAGCAAGTATATCAACACAATATCTTGGGGAATGTATATGTCTCCATTTTTTTTCATATCTGTTTATGTAACTTGTTATGTAATCACAAAATCATATAAAACGTTTTTATACTAATAAAGACCCTTGAAAATAATTGTTTTAATAAAGGAATTCTAGGCAAGGTTAAAATGCTTTTAGTTAAAATATTGCTTAGTTATTGTAATCTAAACGCAACAAAATGCATTTAAATATTGCAAATACGTAAAACATAAGCATGCCCTGATAAATATAGTTGAATAGTTGTGTCTACCCGACAGTATCGGGAAATATGTATGTGTGTCCAATTCGAGAGCATGAATTCACTCGTATTGATTGCCGCTACACGACGGCCCGTTCCTATCGGGCGGACACCACCATCCAGCTCTATGATTAAGTTAAAGTAATGCAAGTTCTTTATAATGAGATCTACTACTTTCCATGCCTTATTCTAATAGCTACCACATACAAGTGTGTATTATTACACCATTATAAAAAACTTATTCAAAGTCAAAAATAATTAAAGTAGACTAAGGTAGAGTCCCCAGTTTTTTCTTCTTGGAATTAATTATTTGTAAGCGATTAAACAACAGCAACTGTCTACTTTATCCGTTCCTAGTTCTCCGCGATTTAAACCTGTGTATCAAAATTCTACTCTCAATGTTCTGCTTTATTCTGTGTTGATTATGGTATATTATATATCTTAAACATGTTCTAAATAAATACCTGCCATGATATCTAATGTTTTCTATGCTACTATCTAGCTCTTCTAGGCCATGATCTAGAATCCATCACATATAAATAGCCCCTTAATCTCTTAATAACATGTTTCTAACTCAAGTTTCTTATTTAGTTAATAAATATTTCGCTCCAATGAATTATTTTTAATATTGATTAATACAAGAATGTTTTAGAATAAAAAAAAATTGCATTATTCACTGAGTAGATTGTTGTTATCTCTTCTTTTCATTCTTTTTTATATTTTTTAATTATCGATTTTTATTTTATTAGGTTGTATCGAATTATTAGCCTTGATTATGTCTCTTTTGATTTCTATATAATATTGACCCACTATCACCAGATTTTGCACTTTAACCTTATAAACCTCTAGATTACTTAAATGTTTGGGCATCTCCATTAAATATCAGACCAATTTCTACAGTGTTAAGAATTACAGATTTATGTATCTTCTCATCTATGATGTTTTTCTTTCATTACAGTTTTAGAATTTCTCACATATTCTTTTCTATCTTTTTGGCAGATTTACTCTATATCTTTTCCATACCGCGCCCACGAATAGCAAGGGAAATACAGCCCTCTCAATCAGAGCTCCGCTTGGTGGTGAAAGGCTAAATGTAGGAAAGCAACGTCTGAATGTAGGATAGTAACGTCTGGTATGATCGAAGGCACGTAAAGTGCCGTACTTCCACTTTGCCATGCAAATTTTGACATTTTGACACATCACCTTCCACCTTAGATTGAGATTTCTTACACTACGCTCTAAGCCAAAGATGGATATACATTAATCTGGTACGTAAACTTCCGCGGTCTTGGTCCATACTATCTTCTTCTGGGCTTCCGGGCGGCAATCGCGTCCCTGGTATAACTGCCGACGTTTCGTACCCACTCGTATGGGACATCTTCAGGACTCAACTACTACTACTGTCTGTTGCACTGAAACTGTCAGTTTCAGTGCGGAAGCCCAGAAGAAAATAGTAGCTATACATTTTATACATACATGTATCTCACAAAGGCACTTATTTATATATCACACATATGCAATAACATAGATAAATACTTAGAAATTATATAAATAATAACATATAAATATACTACTAATTGGTTTTGCAAGAAACTCAAAATTTAAGCAAGGAAACAACTTGCTGTACAATTTTTGTAAAATTTAACTATAGAATCGTTTACTAGTTTTTTAATTATTTCTTCTTTTGCTTTATTTAAATTTTTAAATTTTAGATTTCTATCTCAACTTCAAATATATTTAAGTACACGTTATCCCTGCTCGTGCCAGTTTCGGCAATGATTCTCTATCATTATAGATTTAATTACTCTCTTTTTTTGAAGAAAATGCGTCAAGTCGCCTACTAATGCTAGATTATATACATACATATTTATTTAAATATTTGTTTCTCTAATATGATACAATAACATACATATGCATATTCTTTCGAATTCCATATTTGTCCGGACAAAGTTCCTAAATTAAATCTATTACATAATACTTGATCACCACATTTATTGCTGTCAAGCTTGTGTGAGATGTAGGAGCACAGATTATTATTATTTTAATACCATAGATTTTTTTTCTTACTTTCTCAGTCTACTTCACAATATCTCCAAACTGGAAATTAGGTAAAGCTTCTCTTATAAATTAATTAAATCTTATGTAGCTGCACATAATTTTATTGGAATGCCTATATTTCAGAAATGATAATTGTGTAGATATCATATGCGTCTCAATCTACTTAAGTTGACTGGCAGCTTTGTAGTGAGTTTACTAGCTTATCTTGTCGAGGTTTCTAACTGCCGTGGCTGAAACTTGCTAGTCAGGAAGATTTTCCGTGGGTTTCTTTCGCGTTTAATATGAATGTTCACAGGTAAAAATCTTGTCATACCATGAGCGTAGACAAGATCTAATTTATCAATGCTCTCTATAATTGGTATCAAGCTGTTAGAAGATGCGAAGCCATGAATTATTATTATTTTTATGGGGCACAACTTTCTCGTGCTTCCTCAGCTTAACAACCAGAAACATTTTTAAGTTATCTACGGTTTGAGTTCTACTGGATCCGACTGATGTTAAATGTTATAACCTATCATAAAATAGTATCTACTACAAATTTTGTGGTGTGTTTTGCGTCCATATGTATGGATGCTATTTCAGATTATTTTCATAGTTATGATTTTATGTTATTTTATTTATGATCAAATAACGGATATTCATTAAATCGTGAGATCTTCTACTGCTGATCGATTAATTTCCAGATTATTGCTGTTATATTGGTGCCTTTTTGAATATTCGTGTACATACATACACCGACTTATATCTAGAGTTTATAAGTGACTGAAGAAGTGTTCTGTTGTAATATCTCTTGCAGATGTCACCTTTGCAACTGTTACTGCTTTTTGATTCCAAAGCCCTTTGAATTTTATTGCATTTGGTGCATATCTGACCAATTTTTGGTGTAATTTTTGGATAATCTTCATACTATTTTATGTCTTTATGTCAATTTTGTAATTTTTTGATGATAATTGTAATACCTGATTTGCTACTTAATTTGTTTGTCTTCTTATCCTGTCCCGGTACAGCGTATAGCCCTTGTTTTGAAAAGAAAGTATTTTTAATGTTATTTGTTTCATCGGTGTTTGACTGTTAGTTTCCTGAGCATAAATTTTGTTGTACTAGTGAGTGTTTCTGTGTACGTATGTAGTGTATGCGTATATCTAAGTAAATACGATAGTTCACATATAAATGCCATATATTCTATTATTTGTTTGAATTAATGGCATTGTCTGAAATTGTTGTTTTTCAAAGATTATTATTTTGTATATTTCTTCTAACACTTTCTCAGTATAATACTGGGAAACATTTCATTCAATCCATATACCTGTGTACTTAAATTCAGCTGGACGTAGCTGTTATTACTGATATATTATTATATTATTTATTATTACTAACATAACAAAACGGATCCAATATAAGCTTCATGATTCATTATACGCCCATACAGATGAGGATTCTCCTTATGTGATCCAGTGGATATTTAAGAATTGTCGCGCTGTGGTTGTTTTATTTAATATTACCGTCTTGCAGATTCTGAATGAATATTTCTGGAGTTATACGTATGACTGTTATTAGAAATTATGTTACGACTACGTTATTTTGTTTCCATAGGCTTTAACTGAGCTAATAGGTCTTATCAAGCATAGAGTTTTGTTTATTTTTTCTGTGAATGTAATATCTTACGGTCTGCTCTAATTTCTTTGCTCCATGAAACCTAAAATCATTCAGATTTCTATCACTGTTAACAGTAACCGGATTAGATACCTCATTTATTAAATATAACACATATTTTAATGATTTAAATTATAGAACTGAGAGGAATCATTAAGTAATTATATAAAATTCATAGATGTAATTGATATAATCAACGCGATAGGTTTTATTTTAAAGTATATATTTTTCTCTTGTGTAAATGTGATATTTAATACTTATGCGATACATATCACCGTATAATTTTTGGTTTAAATATCACAACTATTTACACATATTTCTAGAGTACATATCTGCGCGTGCGTTATTACAAAATACCTTGGAAACGGGTTATTCAAGTCTAACAGTATGCAAATAAAATTCATTCCTACGAAATATCTGCGTAATTTATTGTCATAGGTCAGCCTTGAAAAACATTTATCTTGTCAAGATTTTAATTTAGTTCCTACAATTATGAAACTTTCGATTTTGATTTCAATCATGTCAGAGTAAAACTCTCTTAATAATAAAAATGTGAACTGTAGTACTCTTTTACACGTCCAATGTCTGCATGCGTCTTCTTAAGTGTATAATTAACAACCTTAAATTACTAAATACTAAATAGGTCATAAACCAATTAGAATAAACGCGTCATGTCCGGTTATGGCAGGAAATTATCTTTAAAAAACATTTCTAATTCGTTTTGAATTCCTTATAACGTTTGCCAGTGAAAATCACATAGAAGTAATGCACTTGTAAAGTGCAGTTTAAACGCCTCTCAATTTAATAAATTCGTATTCGGTCAAAGTCAAACTTAAACATTCTTAATTTATATACGGAGATACGTAAAAAGAAAATGTGAATTGATTGTGAACTCTTAATTCAATATAAAAAAAAATGCAATCTCGATTTCTGAACATTATTGCATAGAATACACGAGAGCTGCTGCAAATATTTCTGGAATCCGATAGTTTAAGTGATGCCTCATTTTTCAATCATTGTATTCGTATTTTGCATTTCTAGCCTGTAAATCAATTGACAATCCATAGTTTTATTTACACAGCATTTAAAAGAAGTGATTTTGTGTACACATGGAGCTGTCGAATTATGATATTTACTACTGTTTCATCGTTCAACGATTTCATTTGGTTTCTATTAATAAAATACTATCCACGAACAGTATGTTACAGTTAGTTTATCGAATACCAAACGAATTATGTAAAGTTCATGAAATAATTGAATGAGATCGGCATATCATATGTCAAGAACATTTGAAGCTACAGAAACCTTACAATCGTTGAATCCCATGGAATATTGTTGCTGATGACAGAGCTTGGAACTATTGAAAGTATTTAATAATCCATTGTTTGGGTGATTCAACGTGAGTCAAAATAAAACCAACAAAAGTAGTTTCGTTTACTCAATGTTGCAAAGCAAATAATCTCTTGTCTCTTCATCATATACTGGACATATCAGCTTGGAAGTGAAGAAAATGTATCGCAAATTGGTTCGAGCGTATGCAAAATGTACTGACGGACACAATATTCGTTTATCATATCAAATTTAAAGAGTTTTTGCATCATTTCCAGAAATATTCCCAGTCCCCTCCTTTTGTACCCTTGTTCATAGCTGATCTTTCCAATATTAGACATAAGCTTCCATTAAATTTCGCCATGTTTCTTTGGTTTTTGCTCATTGTGTCCAACTATTATATGTATTTGTAGTATATGTATGTATTTCAAAGTGATACAAATAATACCAACAAGAGCTATTCGTTCGGTCAGTGATGTGAAGCAAATTATTACTCGTGTCTTCGTGTTCTATTAGACATACTAGTTTCTAGGTGAAGCATATGCTTCCCAAATTGGTTCGAGCATATGCAAAATGTATTAGCCTCAAATGCGAATACTTTGAAAAACAATAAATTATTTAATCATTTTCAAAATATTATTATGAATTCTAGATAAATATGTCGCATATATTTTAATAAGCATCTACCCTAGCAGATGCACTTCTTCGAAAAAATAATACATCTTGGACTCATTAAAATATTTATACTGGATAATTGGTAGAAAATAGCTATAAATTGACTTGCCTACAAGTCCATGATCAAACCAATATGAAGTTATGGAGTCCATTTCGAGTCCAAACAGTAACTCTAATCTTAAAATTCTTCTAAAGTTCTCAAATAAAGTGTTAAGGATAATAGTGGACGCCTTTTAGTATTCACTTAACTCGATAATAGAAAAAGGTTTGAAAGTTTCCACCACCAAAGAAGAAATCCGATAACTGTTATCGTTTATCTTATATCTCTATTTACCTGAAGTTCACACACACCTCTGAGGACATAAAATTTGTAGTGGTTGACTTATTCAAAAACAGCAATCATACAAAGATAAGCATATATATATCAAGAATCAAGTGGTATTGACACAATCCATTAATATCAGGCATACAAGAAATTTATATATAATTAAGTAGATTTAGTTATATAAATGTTTGAATTGATTTGGATTTCACTTGAAGAAAATGTATACTGATAATTATTAGTAATAAAAGATTTTATTATTACTAAATTTGTTGTTTCGTATTATGGTATCTTTGTACAGAATATCAAATTTAAAGACCATGAGCAATTTATTTGAAATTTTATGCAATCATAATAAGTTTTAAATGCTTTCTTAACTGTACCTATACATAGTCTATACAGTAGACAATTGCAAAATATATTGACTTAAAATTGCAATAAAAGTATGAAATACTTCTTTCAATTATTACAAATATTTTTTTCAAATAAATCTAAAATATGTAAATATTTCATGTAGATTACTGTGGCAATGATAATTCCAAGTTTCAATGGGCTTATATAACGTCATTATTAAAAGCAGTATGTAGTCATTCTCTATTTTAAGTCTATAGTACAGAAACAAGTTTTTGATTATTATTATTATTAGTACTTAGTTTAAAAATACTTAATAAATCAACAAACGTGCGGACAACGCCAATTATTATAATTAACGTCTCAAACAGATATTGAAAAAATATCATTGACACAAATATAAATATTATTTTCTCTCTTACGTTTGACCTTACATGAATTATTAAGTGAGTTACTGAAATAGAAAACCACAGATTAAATATCAATAATCCCTAATCCAGTCTATTGCAAAATGTGCATGAGATAATTAAGAATATTGAATCAAACCGATATGCATTTCTTAAGGATATAATTAAAAATAATTATTATTCGCAGCATGTATATGCTTGATCAGCATGAATATTTGCAATAAAACGATTGTGACTGATACGAGTACAGCTAGCAAGGAACTTTATCTCGTTAAATGTGATGCTATCTATTTGACAAATATGTTACAAGTCTGAAATTTATATTTGATTTCTTTCTAATAACAGAACAATATTAATGGCTATACAATTTTATTCTACTAGTCCAAGCAACAAACTTGCTATATGGTATTAGCGAAACAGGTGCAAATATGCCGTGTCACATTTTAATTAAATTTACACTAGTGATACGGGAAGCCGAAAAGTATATAGAATTTACGAAAATATTTTAAAACGCGCGATACGAATAAAAAGAAATTTATTACTATATAATAATTATTAAAGGATTTACATTTAAATCATTTAAATGTACAAAGACAGTACTTATAATTTTGAAGACGTTTCACAACCCCAATATTCTTGACTATTTAATTAAATACTTAAAACGTAGTTGTTGATATTATAACAATAGCTGTAAAAATTTTGAATCGAACTTTTAACTCTTCTAGTTTATGCCTCTTTTGTAAGACCAAGATGGAATAGCGTATCAATTTGTCCTAGGTAGTGAGTGATTGTTCTAATAACACACATAAAAAGTGTAAAGTCACTGACTTCCGGTGATTAGTTAACTATATAGAGGATACTTCTAGATGTATATTGATATACTTTTCTATACATATTAACACACAGAAATGATTAAAAGAAGCATTCGATTTATAATAACGCCATGTAACTATATTTTAAATACAGCTTCCAATTATTTTCTTGTTCGCCTTCATATCACGAATATGTCCACGTATGCAATATCTTATTGCTAATTGCAGTACACATCTTAATTTCTCATAAATTGATTTCCAAAGTCTGATTAAAGAGTACCATAGACTATATTAAACTTTTGTTCGCTTTAAACGATTCTGGTACTATCCCGGCGATATTTACTTTGTATTCTTTTCCATTGAATTTGATTCTGTTCAGTTCTATCTTATTGTTAGATACTCCTAATTCTCATATAACTCTATACATCTTATCACGGTTTACAGTGTAGTATGCTTGTATGTGTAAAAGCATAAAATATACAATCCTATATTATCATACTATTACTTTAATTGATTTTATTATTATTGGCATATTTCTCGAAGATTCTTATCATTAAATTAAAAAGCTTATATACATATAACTGTTTATAGTCTAGGACAAACAAAATAATTGTGCATTAAAATAGCAGTCATGCCAAAATACTAACCAAATATCATTTTTACGTAGTTAATTGGATTGAAATATTTTGTTGCTTGTCCTTTATTATTTATCACCTTTTGACACCTGTGGAGCAACGAATTGCGCCTATATATCTCTGCTGAAATTGTTTGCTATTAGGCTTGGCATATTCTCTACAGGTCGTCAATATTTGCTGCTGTTTAGAGATTGTGCCGGCTAACCCAAAACGCAAACGTTATTATCTCGAAACCATGTTTTCACTGTACGAGAAACGTGCATCGGATGGTTGTCCTGCACATAGAATCATCTTAGTGACATTTCTCTGTATATGGTAAATGCGCAGTTTGTAATATGTTCACATAGACATCAGCATTCATTACCCCTTCTACCTTGTGTAAAGGACCTATGATATATCACGAAGGACATCTCCACAGCATGATGCTTAAACCTTCGTATTTTACCGTCTTTTTGCTGTACTGGAGTTGAAATGTTGTCAACGGTGGTCTTCGTACGTATTGCTTGTATGCACCGGAATTAAATAAAACTATTTTCGATTCATCGGACCACAGTACATTACGCAACTTTTTTTCGTCCCATTGTATGTGTTCATGAGAAAACGACAATATATATTATATTTGCCTTTTATTTAATAATGGTACCTTTCTTGCCACGCAACTTTCCTTAAATCAATCTTCGTCTAATGGTAGACGTGCTTATACAAAGGTGTAGCTCGCCTTTAAATGCAGACTATCTTATGAACGGTGTCTTTCTTGCACAAGTTATAATGTTTCTGCCTTTTCTAGAACTAGTTTTCCTTTTTCCAGCAAGATTTTGTTTCAGTTTTCTCCAGTTCTTAGCGTTTTGCAATCATTTTCGTAGAACTTGATAACGATTTGCTCGGTCCATATTACAATAGAAACAGATGATTAAAAAATTGTTGAATTTTTCTAAGACAGAACTTTATATGTTTGCGTTTAATGCCGCCAGCTATGATACTGCTATTTTAATGCACAGGCAAATAACAGCGCATGACTATAAAACTCAGTAATTCCCCGTAATATTCGGTACTTTACCGGAAACCATATATATTCGGGGTTTTTATATAATTTCAATATAACTGCATCAGAATGTTATTTATAAGTATAAATTTAGAACTGCTATGAAAATTATATTATTTTCTGCTACTCCATCGTTAATTAAATACACAGAAATTAATAGATATATATATATATATATATATATATATATATATATAATATTATATTATTATATTATATTATATATATATATATATATATATATATATATATAATATTATTATAATTACGACATCATAACCGAACTGCGGGTTTTTAAATAAATATTAGATCTGTTCCATAATACGATTTATGGCGTGTTAAAGGACTCGAAGTTACACTGCCTGGTGGCTTAATTGGTAAAGCAGTCGTCTAGAAAACGGCAGATAGAGGTTCGAGTCCTTCTCCAGCGCAGAAATTTTTAATTAATTTCTGTGTATTTAATTAACGATGGAGTAGCAGAAAATAATATAATTTTCATTAAATTTCCCATCGTGAAACTAATTTATATGTTTATATATAATTACGACATTAGAACTGCTATCTTTGTGCACATGACTGTATATCTGTAATATGATATACTTACCCCCAAGAGAATGTTGACTTTTGGCACCCATCTAGTATTAATTTTCATGTGAACATTCATAATTTTTACGATGTGTTTAGATTAGTACGTACTTTGCAAATATTTTTCGAAAAATTTCTACGCTCGGATAAGATTCAAACTACCATAAAAGTATTAAAAATTGTAGTTAAGCCTTCTACAGGTTTTATATTAATACCTGCTTCCATAGTGGGATTAATGGTATCTTAATAGATTTGAAGTTCATAATTCTCTATAGCCCAGTGTCTATTGCGCCCCTCCGAGTGAGTTAGGATCTCACTGTTAGGCAGAAATTATTAACAACGCCATGTTTTCAACATATTCTAATTATTTTCTTCTTCCCGACAATATTATGAATTTGTCAACTGATGTATATGAGTATATTTACCTATTATATATATATATATATATATATATATATATATATATAATTAAAATTTTCTATGATAAAAAATTTTCTATAATATAAAAGTAAATGAAACGTGGCAATTAGTTGTAAAGAAATCATAAGTAAAGCTACTCTAAAGAAAAATTTTTTATTAATTAAATTAATTTCTTATTAATTATGTCAATGTTTAAGCAGGCAAGTAGTTTATGTAAAGTAGCTTAACCACAAAACACGAGGTATGATAAACTAACTGTGAATCATACTTCTTCATTGAATATATTTTTTATTTATGTTAGTTGTTTCAGCAGTTTTAATTAAGTTTTACTATATGTAGTGACAATAACGACTCTTGTAGCCTTTCTAATTTTATTTTAAAAATATGTATTCTCCTTAGAAACTTTTTCCTCGATCTTAAAAAATATTTCGAAGTTTAATAAATAATATTCTACCAGCTAAAATGTATTTGGAATTAATGGCAGAATCATAATTACGCCGACCTGATTTGCTACTAGATATAATATTGCTATATTAATAGCAGCATTATATTAATGGTAGTCTTCGTTTCTTATGAACTTGCTTTTATTACTATAAACATAATTATAAGTTCTTTATCATATAAAAGTCAAAACATGTTGAACATTAAAAAAGAAATGAATTAAATAAAATTACTATAATTTTATGAAAACACCTACCTTTTATATGACACTAATCTAGATAACTAATAAAGGTCTGCGCCTTGTTTTGAAAGGTGTTGAAATTGCCACCGTGCTAACAAATAAACAAACTAGGGCTAGAAATACTGTTTTAGAGCCAGAAATTACATAGAGCCAAATGCGGTGAATACAGTGGATATTTTAACTCTTCATTTACCCTTTAAAAAATCAACTGTTCATTTTTTTGTATGAGATGACGCGTTTTCATGATGAAATATTAAGCACCGTATTTGCTTCAGTTCGTCGAGATTAAGAGCCCTGTGTATTAGGAACTAGTCAATGGTTTTATAAATTTATCGAACTATTCAAGAAAAACAATGTCATTTGTAAAAAATAGTCTTCTTAAATAGCGCGTTTAGATATTAAATTAAACATGATTTCAGAAGGAAGTTTTCCTCTCTTCATTTTCCCACCTTCATAAAGGAACTGATAGTGTACAGATTTGTTAGGTTTGTATATGTATTTATTAAGAGTCTTAAATACAGTAGTCCTGGATACATTAAGTTATTTAGTTACTCAATACAACTATCTGATGTAATTTTTTCGGCATAGCAAACAATATATAATTCCATTTCATCAGACAAGGCTTTACTTTTTTCTTTGAGTATTTGTATATAGGCTTCGGTATTAAATTTTCCAATATTATGAATTGTTTCGATTGGTGGTATGGGCCGATCAGGATAGTTAATCGACTTACATATGCCTCTACCTTATCTCAGGAAGATAATCATCGCTCTAGTTTAAACATAAATTACGGGCACCTAAATTATTTTTCAAATCTAAGAATAATAAAATTGTGTAATGTGTATTGGCCCAGTGTATTTAAATGCAGCGGAGTAGCGTGGTATCTGTTATGTACGGCTATATCCAGAATGCAATTGACTCTTTTGTTCCTAAAAAATTTGGTCATTTGTTTGAAGTGTCGGGTGGCTGGGCTACCTATATCTATGATTCATGTCATTGTAACAGTTAATGGTTCGTAATATGAAGAATTCTTTCGTTCTGCTTTTGAGCCAATTAATCCACCATTGGCAAGTAACTATTTAAGCTGTATTGAACATTAATTAGTTAATAATTAATTGATTTTTGGATATCAAAAAGGGTGTGTTCTTAATGGGTTAGCTAATGGGTTTATAAAGATTTTTAAGCATTACCTAATTCATTTTAATTTCTTAATCTTTACCGAATCTCTTACCGAAGGGGTTATAACGCATATAATGCCAATATACAGAGCGGGTGAAAAATGTTTAATAAAAAATTATAGGCCGATATCAATGTCGTCTCCTTTTGGCAAACTTTTCAAGCTATTAAGCCCGAACACATTTCCTTCCAATTGAAAAGCTAGATTATTAGGCAGCTATTTGTGATAATAATTTAATAAGCTACACCCATTTTATTCATGAAAGTTTGGAACGATTGTTCCTGTGGATGCTGATCTGGCGAAGAAGGTGACAAAGTCAATCATCGTATTTTATCGGGGAAGCTTCGAGCGATTGGCATACATGGCAGTTTGCTTAAATGAGTTCAATAATATTTGCTGTGTAGACTACACACTGTTGCAGTTAATAACTACAAGTTTCATTATTTCGCAGTTACTTCTGAAGTACCTCAGGAATGTTGGATCCGTATCGTTTACTATTTCATCAATAATGTTACCATGTGTTTCAAAAGGGCATATTCCTTATTATTTGCTGATGATATAAAAATGTGCATACATAAGTTCATTGCTTGATTGTGCGGCACTTCAAATAGATCTAAATAATCTGCATATTTATTGCGAAAATAACGATTTGCTTCTACTTATCGGCAAGTATATTCGATTTTCTTGTGCACGAATTAATGATATTTACACCTATTTCATCAATGGTAATTCATTGCAGACAGTCGTTAAGATCCGCAGTCTAGAGTCTAGAGGTTACCATTAATCCTTTGGGCATTACATGCTATAGGATATTGCTGGGTTTTATTACAAAGATTGTTTCTGAACATTGCTATTGTTTTAAAAAAATGTGTAATGCATTTTTCAGGAGTCAACTTCAATTTGTTACTAATACTTAAACCCTTAGAATAATAAATATAAAACCCGTATTGTGAAACTACAAAAAAATATTATTAGCACACATTTCTAATTTAAACTTCTATAGTATGTCTGGGATAATGATAAATCATATGGGTCTTGTTGACTGTTCCGACATGTTCGTCCCAGTAAACTTTAACATGCCCCATTATCTACTAAAACAGGGTTTTTGTTGTACTCCCCCCCCCCCAAAAAAAACAGGAAACAGCTTCTCTGAATCCCCCATTTTTAGAATTATAAATTTCTGGTACTACCTTTTATTCAGATATTTTTCTTTTAGCGAAGATGAAACATAATTAGTTTAATTCTGCTATTTGTTTTAACTATCAATTTTTTTCTTATATATACACGTATATATATATATATATATATATATATATAATATATGTATATTTTTCTTATATATATATAATTATTTAATGATATTACATACATATGTTAATCTGTCGAGTTTTTCAGTAAGGACATAACAATTTTGTATTATATAAAACAGAATAATTGAGGCATTATGTTGAAATTTATTCCAGGTGCAGTAGACATGTTACATTTAACTATGGAATACGATCTCGTTAATATAACCATAACGAGCACGTTTGTAGTGACCGATTTTTTGGAAACAATTTTCTATCACTCTTCTACACATATCGGGCAGAACCTTGGCAATTTTGCGTTCGATATGGTACCTGAGCTCCTCTAACATTTTTGACTTGTTGGTATAAATCAACGATCTAACTTGTTCCCATTAAAACGAAACCAACAGCTTTAAATTGTATAAGCGAGGTGGCCGCTCGACCGGACCATTTCTCGAGATTACACGGTTACCGAACTTCCCCTTCAATAGATCAACTGTTTGACTAACGTGTGGCATGTGGCACCATCTTGTTAGAACTATATATCTAATGTCAAGTCCATTCAATTTTGGTCACAAATAGTCTTCCAACGTGGCACTAGAGCGAAGTTCATTGACCGTAACATGGTGATCATTTTCATGGACGAAAAAATATGTTCCAATCAAACCTCCGGCATGAAATCTACACCACACAGTCACTTTTTGTAGTTGCAATGGTGTCTCTTGAAGCACAGGTGAGTTTGCTGCTGTCCAATAATGTATATTTTGCTTATTAAGAAAGCCTTTAAGCAAAAAGTAAGCTTCTTCGCTGAAGATGATTTTTCGATGAAATTTAGGATTTTCTTCAAACTTTAGCAGGGCCCAGTGCGAGAAGTTTCGATGCTTCAGATGATCAAGAGGCTTCAGTTCTTCAGTTAATTTGACCTTGTACAGGTGTAAGCCAAGATCTTTACCCAAAATTCGCCACGATGTGGTTTGAGAGAATCTCAATTCCTGTGAACGGTGTGGCATCGACTAATTTGCTCATTTTGAACTGAAGCACTTACGATTGCGATATTTTTGGTACTTCGACCGGTGCATTATCCTACTGGTACAGGAACATCCAATAGTGAATATTTTGACTGGAATCTATTCACTATAGTACGCACAGCCTGTCTGATGGGACAATTATTACGACTGAAAATTTGCGGTAGTAATTTTTAATGATTTCCACACGTTATTCGTTAGTGAAATTCACCATGATAAAAATGTTAACCTTGACTGACGTTTTGACATTGACAGATCAAGAAAAAATAAGACAAAATTGTTATGTTCCTATTGGAAAACCCTTTATATATCGTTAATTGTGCCTACTTGTTATTGGAGCCTGACTGTTAGTTGGCTTCATAAAAAAGTAAATATATAATTAATAAAGAACAAATCATAGATTTGCCCGAAGCTATTACTATTTTTGTAAAGATATAATATATTGACAACTGACAATCATAATTCATTCGTTTTATCAAAAAGTGCGTCATTACCTTCAAGTACTTGTTTTTTTAAATATTACATAGGAAAATTATATTGTTTAGAAATGTAATAACTCATGGTGCGCACTGAGGTATATATACATATATATATATATATATATATATATATATATATATATATATTGCTTTATTTAGTTGGAGAGGAGGAATAAAAATATAAAAAATCGGTGTACTGTCGACGATAAAAACACGTAAATTGTCGAAATGTAATATTATAACATTCGTTGCCGTTGTGGGAAATTTCAACTAATAGAACTTGTGCTTTTAATTACACGTATTTTACTTTATTCCTTTTCCTATGGACGTTTCGACCCATTTCTTTTTACTAATCTTTTTCAGATATCTTTCTAAGCGTTTTAATTAATTTATAAAACTTCGCACTCGTTATATGTATATTCATCTTTGCCTGTTACCAGAGTGAGAGCAATCGGAAGACTATAATATTATCGTTAATTTAGTTAAATAGCTATGACGCATCAGTAAATATTGATGATTTGTACCGTACGTATTACTATAATAACTTACATATGTGCATAGTACTGTCTTGTATATTATTTGCATCATTGCACAGCATAGTTATACTACCACATGCGAGACATATGTAAAAAGCTGATAGCTTTATATACATATTAATTAAATTCTAAAAAGGATACTTATGGAATTTATAATAAGATATAAAAGTATCTGATCTAATTAACATCTTATGAATTCATTAATGGAATATTCCAAACATTAACACTAAATAATCTTCTTGATAAAATTTCAAATTATAAATCTAAAGAAAGAATTAACAGAGAAGTAGATAGATCGAGTCAAAAAAATATTTACGCAACCAAAAATTGAGTGCGAATATGGGAACACATGAAATCTTAAGTAATATCCATTAATTTGAATCAGAAAGACAAACATGTGCTTGTTTTCTAGTAAGCTTAGACATGTGTATATATAAATTGATAAATTAATTGATGTATACTTACGCAGCTCCATTAAGGAATCTGAAGAGCATAAAAAATTCAAAATTTTGACTGAAGCTAGACGCCACAATACACATGGCGTTCATAAACGAAATCACAATGAGAACCTTCTTCCTGCCGAGCGCGTCAGCCACGGAACCCCAGATATAAGCACCAGCCATCATGCCAATAAAAATAATTGAATTTAACCATCCTTTGGTATGCGTTGTCAACTTGAGATCACATTGTGCCGAAGGTAGAATAAATGACATTGACACCACATCCATTTCTTCGGATGTACTGACAAATCCGCATATTGCCAGTAGTAAGTAATGAAACTTTCCATATTCTGTTTTCTCTATGGCACCTTCAAAATCAGCTTTACCACTATCACCTTTCTCCGGGTCCGAAGACCCTAAACCCAAATCATGAAATGTAACCAATTCTATATCTTTGGAACCATTTTGTATGACAGGAGGTTTTACACTGCCGTTACTATTTTTTGAATCACTTTCTACCATCATATATTATGGAACGAATCTAAAACCGTTGGAGATGAGGACGGTAATCTAGACGCTCAGAGATAACTTATAATGTCAGTTAATAAACTCCTGAAAAAGAAAAAATATATGAGCATTTATATGTATACAGTAATCGATTCTGCATGCGGTATATTAATTGCATAGTTAGATAACTGCATAGTTGGAAACAATAAAAACTATAAAATATAAACGCATTAGCGTTCATTTACAGCAAGATTTACGAAATTACAACTAAGCAAGGTAATAAGAATTAAGAGGATAAATTAATTAACTTTTACATAAATTATTGAGATTGAAAAATGATTCAAACCTGAAAGTGATTACGGCGACAGAACTGTCCATATTTATTTACACTTCATTTAAATGCAAAATATATATATATATATATTATTTGTAAATTGTTGTTGGCGATTTTGTTTTGTTTACATTAGAATTTATTGAATTATAAGCTCTCTTGTTCTAGGTTAAACCTTGGAATAAATTAGCACTCAGTTTCCAGTTTTTTTTTTGTCTCGTTCTTGCTACTGTTTGTGTGCACACACCGTAAAAATCCCAATTGTTTTCATTTGAATTATTTACAAATGCACAAAAAATACGCAACGCGTAATGGACATACATATATATGCCAACCGAAAATAAAAAAAAGCATATAAGTTAACAATGTTACACAAGTTTCTGTTTGATGAAAACCGCTCAAGCACGAAACAGTCTGACTTTAATTTAAGTATTTCATCTAAGAAACGTGGTCATTTGAGATTATAAGGAAGTATTTATAAAGCATTTAATGAATTAAGGCGCTTATACTCTTTCAAATTTAGACGTTCCGCCAATTTCGCCGCCTTCTCGATCATAATTCACCGGTATTTTGTTTCAATTCGTGTCTTCATGTATCGCAGGTGGTGAAACTCTAAACAACGATCACAACAACATCAAACCACACTATAATAATATACATAAACAAATCATATCACCATCAATCTAGTCTGAATGTGTGGAGCGTAGATTTGTTACTTAATTTGCGCATGCGTCACAGATGCAAGCGTTGAGATTTGAACTTACTTAGGTACTTATGAATAAGTACCGATCCAGTGTAAATTTTCGCGGTCACTTCAGACATTACATTCTAGATAGCTTAATTCTCCGATAAGTCTTTCGCTATACGTAACCTGTGATGTTTTAATTTCACTACAGACAATTTCTCTTTAAAAAATTATAAAAAGTAAAATAACTCCCTCGACCTGTTTTTGTCGTTCTTTTTAAATTAATAATTATTTCATATATAAATATGTACATATACCGAACATTCTAAAACCTCTGTGTAAAATTTATTTTTTGGTTGTCATAAATTAATTGGCACTTTGGCAAACTTGGTTTATAATTCAATTTACACAAATATTCAACAAGATTTAGAGTGAGCGGAACATGCACTGAGTTAATGATAAAAGAATTTCGTTTTAGTATAGTTTTAAATAAATATAATATATAATATATATGTACATACTATATATGTATATATATGCTTAAGAAAGTAAATCTAGTAAAAGCATTTTATTCATTATTAATAGTAGAACTAAATAGTGTATACGATAATTAAGTTTAGAGAAGACATTTCGCTGTATTCAAATGTTTTTCTTTTGTGGTAGGTACCTAACTGTGTCGCAAGTAGTTTTGTTACGCCTACGGGAACCATAGTATGTATTTGGTGTGCGTAAAATATTCTATGACTTTGCTACTAACCACTGCTCCCTGTGAGAGGGAAAGGAGTTTTGAATATTCGTCCTGAACACTGAAAGATTCCTGAGAGCTACTGACTGTCTCCGAGTCGAGAAACGATTTAAAAATCGCGCAGTCTCAAAAGTGGTTCCAACCGCCGACCTCTCTAGGTAGCTATCTCGAAGCCAAGAGATATAAACACTGCAATATCCTGACGTTTTCCTAGTAAATGAGAACCACATTTAAATGAAGACAGAATTAGTGAACATTTATACCACGCAAGCGTTACATGACCATCTAACTAGTTTATAGATAAATGTTCTTTAGGAGTTGAAATAGCAAGTCTTCTCCAAAAATGTAAATATTTCGCCAAAATTAAATTTGCCAAATACTCTTCCATTACTATTATACTTCGTTAGCATAACACGTAAGAAATATTGGGTCTGGGAAAAAGTTCGTGGCGTTTTTTCAGTAAAATTCAACTGGTCCCCGCATGGCGCGTGGACGAATTCATTTAAACCGAATATGCTCCATTATTATCGACAATGTTTCGCCATTTTTTTGGTAGATCCATGATCCCATCGGTGAAAAACTTCTGTGGTTTCTGGTCGAAAAACTGAATCAAGTAGTTTTCACAGGCTTCTTTTGAAACCAACTTAATTCCATTGAGAGAGTTCTGCAGAGATCGAAACAGATGATAGTCAGAGGGTGCTATATCCGGACTGTAAGGTGGGTGCATCAAAACTTCCCAACCAAACTCTCTCAATTTTTGACGGGTCATCAAAGAAGTGTGTGGTCGGGCGTTGTCATGATGGAAGACAACACCTTTCCTATTAATCAATTCGGGCCGTTTTCTTTCAATCGCCTGGCGTAATCTCTCTAGTTGTGCACAGTAGAGTTGAGAATCAATCGTCTGACCAGTTGGAAGTAGCTCGTAGTGGACGATTCCCCTCCAGTCCCACCATACACACAGCATCACTTTTTTTGGCGTCAATGTTGGCTTAGCGAACGCTTGTGACGGCTCACCATCCTTTATCCACGATCTTTTACGCTTCCGATTATCGTACGTAATCCATTTTTCATCTCCGGTTATTAAACGTTTCAGAAACGGCTCGATTTCATTCCGTTTCAGCAGCGCATCGCAGATGTTAATTCGGTCCATCATGTTTTTCACGCTCAACTCATGAGGAACCCATACGTCAAGCTTTTTTTTGTAACCAGCTTTGTGTAAATGGTTCAAAACAGTTTTGTGGTCAATGCCTAGCTCCATGCCAATATCGACACTGCTGATATGCTTATCTTGTTGGACTTTTTCAAGAATTTCATCAGATTTTTCAGTGATTGGACGACCGGAGCGTGACTCATCTTTCACATTGAAATTTCCAGAACGAAAGCGAGCGAACCATTTCCGCGCAACAGATTTCGATAAAGTACCTTCACCGTACACAGCACAAATTTTATCACAAGCCTGCGCAGCGTTCTTCCCCTTATCATAATAATATTGCAGAATATAGCGAAATTTCTCATTATTCTTCTCCATTTTCAAGTGCGAATAACTTTCCAACCACTGCACCGATTACAATGTTTCTACGCTCAAACTAACGTTCGGAAGGTCATCTAAAAAACGAGCCGTCGGTGGTGTCGCTGTGACTTGTTGTTCTTTAGTTATCGGCAACCAATGCCATCTATCGGGAAAAACGCCACGAACTTTTTCCCAGACCCAATATATTCTATGTATTGATTTCTACTGTTTTCTCCCTCCATTACTTACCATCGTTGGTTTCTCCGTCTGCTGAAAATATATTCAATTTTATTTTTATTAAATTTGATTATATTTTTATTAATCGATTCAACAGCCTTCTATTTTACACCGAACTAGTATTGTCTGCACATTATCAAGTTCTATCCATGTTACATGTAGTATTTGCAATTCTATTCTTAATACCATAGGCTATGAAGCTTCATTATATTTTCCAAGAGCAATTAATGTGTGTAACAGTCCGTTACTTATGGAGGCTCTTGGCGTTTCCGTGTTGTTTCTTTTTTTTCTATTTGGATAGTCCACCATCTTTTGTCCTAATATAACAAAAAAGCACTATCTTTATTATTTGCTTTAATCATCCATCTTTACTTTTCCTGTCTACTTAGTCATTTAAACATTTTTAATTACCATTCAAAATATTTATGATGATGGTAGAGTGAAAGTCAATCTAAAGATTGACTTTCGTTCTACCATCTTTTTTAATATTTATTTTAATTATATAAGGTTTATAGTTTTGCCCATCATTTATTTTTTGATATTACAGTTTATTAGTTTATGTTATTTACTTTTAAATAAATAAAACTCCTTCTGGGCTGTACATTCATTGTAAGATAATGGACTTCTGGCGTCAATATTCTTCCTTCCCAAACTTCCAATATACAATAATTTATTGTCAATATTCAGTTTTTCTTAACTATAATATATAACTTTCCTACATATTTTCCTATTTTAGTAGATTAGTGAATCTGTATATCTATTCAGCTGTTCCAATTTTTTTTAACTTCTGCGTAAAGTTACCGAATGCTCTAAAATACTAAGTCTCACTTTTTTTGCAAATATTTGCCTGTATTAAAAGTAAATTTGATCGTATGCATTTATAAGTCTGACTTGTCATATTCTATGGAAAAACAACACGATGCCATATATTACTATTTAATAAACATGATTATATGCTTGTATTTCAGAATTGATTAGTTCTTGGAATTTTAAATTATACAATTTTAATTACTTATAATTTTATATTAATACGAATTTCGACAACGATACCTCTCGTCTTGCTTATAGTTACTTCAGAAATTTTCATTGGACTCACTCAATTTGGTTTTCATAGACATTCTAAACTGAGTATCATTTGATAGAATTATAATTTAACATGCTACCAGCCAAATCACCAAAATCTCTGGTTGCCCTTATGATGCTTCGTAAAATTTAAAACCAAACTCCGAGAAGTTAACTTTCAGGTAAAGGTAATACCTAGATGTTGACTGAGATAATAGAATACTATCAGTACTGTAAAATGTATTAATAATACAGTTCGTTTGTATAAAATGCAACACTTCCGATTACTGGATCAGGTATTTAATTACAAACATACATATAATGTTGGTTCAATAATGAATATGTTTCTTGGTGTTATTGGTGTTAGTCATACTATTATTGATTAAAAAAAATAGTTGTGAATTTAGTTTAGAGTCTTATGCAATTGTAGTAGTTGATTAAGATATTTTTTAACTTTTGTTTCAGTAAAGCGTACCTGTGCTCCTTCACTTCTCAGACCATCTTGTCTTCGCCCTCTTTGGTTATTGTTGAGGACGCGAAAGACTGCGACGCGTGTTGTTTGTTAATCGCGGTAGAACTTCGAGTTTGATTTTTGGAAATAGAGGGTATTGGGAAGACTTATTCACTTTAGGTTGATATGTAATCCCCTTCCACAATAATTTTCGTATTCTGTATACGTATTTTGACAATTAAGTTGTCATCATCAGAAGATAATTAAACAGTGTCGCACCTGGAAACCACGGCAAAATCCATACGAAACAAATTCCGTACCGTCGAAACGCAAAAAGCACAGTGTTATAGGAGTTATATATCAACCTTAAGTGATAAAGTTAATCAACCACAGGATCCATCAAATTTACCTATTGAGAATATATCTGACATAAATATAATTATACTATTTAAAGTTATTATGTTTCAAGTCAGAAAAGTCACTAATCACGAATAAAGATATTTCATTATTTAATTGCCACACCTCGTACAAATTTATATCTAAAAATTCAGTGAGGGTATGACAATTAAGTATTTTCGCTGTTAAAAATATGTTACGTCTAGGATGTGCACACATGAAATATATAGTTGCTATCTCTATTATTATTTATTAATTAACATTCAATATGTAATGAAAAAGGAGTTCATAAAATCAATGTCTATCCGCTTACTTGACACATTTAACCATATACAATACAAGTTTAACATTCACTATATGGAAATATCACAGTCACAAGATCATTAGCCATGTTTCCTTTGTGATGATCTTGATCTTAAATATAAAAAGGAAGCTAGCCAGTATAAGCGTGCATTTATTATGAAAAACAAGTTCTCGTTTTGTTTAATTATATGTCAATAATTTGTAAGAAATAAAAAAATCTTACTTTTTAAATATTTACATAATATTTGTAGAAGAATTATATGCAGACAGGTTATACTAATACACAAACACACACAAATATATATATATATATATATATATATATATATATATATATATATACGTTAGCGGTCGTTAAATAGTCAAGTGTATGTATTTCATAACTTTCGTGAAATTGCAAAATTAAACGAAATTTGTTATTCTTCTTTAATTGTGCCTTTTGCTATTTTTATTAATGTACTAATATTTGAAAAACAAATTCAAACCTAACCGAAATTTTAAAATGAAAATATTATTAATAACTCATTATTACATACCAAATTTTATTTAGATTTCAATAACATATTGAATATTTAATCTGGTACGTAGACTTCCACGGTCGTGGTCCATGCTATCTGCTTCTGGGCTTCCGGGCTGGAACCGTGTCACTTGTATATCTGCCGACGTTTCGTACCCATTTGTATGGGACATCTTCAGGGCTCAACTACTGCATTGAAACTAGTTTCAGTGCAGCAGTCGCTGATATATAAGCAGATATACAAGTGACGCGGTTCCAGTCCGGAAGTCCAGAAGGAGATAGCATGAATATTGAAATTTCCCTTTATTAAGATTCACAAATTTTGTGTCAGCTTATGAAAAGAAAGGAAAATGAACTAGGATTTCAATTAAATGATATTTCAGAAACTGTTGCCGAATAAGAGATATGCAATTGTGTATTAGCTTTCAAAAACAAGCAATATAATCTATAGGCTTACAAACAGACGCGTAAAACATTTTAGCTGGTACAAATAGGAATAGCAGCTCGAATCTTGTTTTTTATTAGTTTTCTTAAATATACGATCGAATTGAAACTTCCATCCTCCTGAGTTAATCATAAAAGGTTTTTATGATAAACTCACCATAGGTGCAATAATTTTGCCAGTTATTTTTCCTAATATTGGTTTTATGGGTAAAATTCCTTTCAAGAGCTTAATTGTTGTTTTTTAACATCGAACACTACATCTCGACAGACAATTTACTGAGTGCATGAAATTTCTTCAGTTCACAAAAATGGATTCTTGTTTCTTGCTTACATTTAGTAACTGGGAGACTTGACAAGCTAAGCGATTTGGAATTTCTAAGGATAGAGTGGAAATTCTGGTTAAATAGAAGCAATCGTATAGCCACCAAAGAGCCGTAATCAAACTCAACTTCAACAGAAACAGACAAAGTAAATAGGAAACTCCAAAGAGAGATGAGGACCATAATAAATACAAAAAGGTGGCAGTGAAAATAGTTTTATAGTCACTCCTAGTAATATAATGAGTCTAATGTCTTTCGACCTTATATTTGACTAAATAATTCAATACTTGAATGATAAAAATCTGGGACTAAAGCATTTTATAATATAAGGTCTAGTAAAAAGAAATCCATTATTTTTCCAATAGATGGCTTTAGTAGTCTGTATCTCGCGTTGTATAAGTGCGATCGCGTTCCGCTAGATGGCGTTCGAAAGATAAGATTTCGTACTAAACGAACTACTCAGACACTTTTGTGATTACTTGACTTAATATTGTTTGAGCGCGCGTCAAAGATGGACACCAGCAAAGTTAAAATACGCCATATTTTACAGTTTTTCTTCGATAAAGGCGAAATCACAAGCCAGGCGGCTAAAAATGTGAATAGTGTTTATGGTCCTGATACTGTAACAGTATATCATGCGCAATTTTGGTTTCGTCGATTCCGTTCCGGTAATCTTGATGTCAAAGATGCACCACGCTCTGGAAGGCCAATTGTCGAAAATATCGATAAAATAATGGAAATCGTAGTCCGACCGTCATGTAAGCACTGTTTCGATTGCCCAGGAGCTAAACATTGCACAAAAAACCGTTTGGAACCATTTAAATAAGGTTGGACACAAAAAGAAGCTTGATGTATGGGTGCTACACGAGTTAACGCAAAAGAACCTCATGGGCCGAATTTCCATCTGCGAATCGCTGCTGAATCGCAATAAAACCGATCCGTTTCTGAAGCGGATGGTTACTGGTGATGAAAAGTGGATCACTTACGACAACGTCAAGCGAAAACGGTCGTGGTCGAATCGTAGGCTTGACGGTCAGGAAGGTTTTGCTGTGTGTTTGGTGGGATTGGCAAGGAATTATCTACTGTGAGCTGCTTTACGGCCAAACTCTTAATTCGGACTTGTACTGTCAACAATTGGATAAAGAAGCGGCTAGCTTTGGCCAATAGGAGAGGAATTGTGTTCCATCAGGACAACGCCAGGCCACACACATCGATAGTGACTCGCCAGAAGCTCCGGGAGTTTGGTTGGGAGGTTCTTATGCATCTACCTTATAGTCCGGATAGCACCAAGTGATTACTACCTGCTCCTGTCTATGGCGAATGATTTTGCTTATTCGCCTCAAGAGAAGCTTGTGAAAATCGACTGTCCCAAAACGAGGGTTTCTATGAGAGAGGCATTATGAAATTACCTTCAAAATGGCAACAAGTTATCGAACAAAACGGTGCATATTTCAATAAACTATTAAATAAAACCTTCAATTTAATGCAAATATAATGGATTTCTTTTTACTAGACCTTATATTTTCTTTTCATGGGATTTAGTATGTGTAGTACTATCATAATAGAACTAAACTAGGTTTATGTCAATAAAAACCTAACCAAGAAAGATAAAGCATTCCAAGTAATTCCATTTTCATTCATAACTTACTTAGCAATTTTAGTAGATTTACAATCAATTCGTACCTCTCTATATTATTATCTTCAAATATATGTTGAATAAAGTAAAAATGCTTTATACCGTGTTGGCTTTATATATGCATTTATACTTTCATTAGAAAATTTTGGGGAAAATTATATGCTTTCAATAAATATTATAACTCATCGTCTTGCATTGTAATTGATAATTATGTTTAGTATTTTTGTCAGACAATATAAAAATTTACAAATAGCTATGACTGGATTATTATTCGTAATTATGTAATTATTGTAAAAATTATATTGCAAAAAATATGGAGCGCACTACGTAAACAAATAAATACAAAATTAACAATATGTTAGTACATAATATGTTAAATAAAAAATTGCGTCATAAACTATAAATTTATTGCGCATAAAATGTGGAAAAATTTAATAGAAAGAGCTTTTAGTGTATTTATATAGAGTATTTTACATTATAACGTCTAGTAACAGAAATCGATATACCTTTTAAAATTATTTCTGATAATCATAATTAATATAATATAGTAATTATAACTAAATTTCGCCAGTAATATTTGTTACTATCTAACGAAGTTTTTGACTCACCCTGTATCTAGATGTAGTTCATAAAAGGTCTAATATGTATGAGTAAAGAAATTGATTAAGTACAAACAGATTACGGAACAAAAGTGTACGTATATAAGAAATATTTTTGAGATAATGTTCAATATGCGTAATTAACAGAAACTTTTACTGGATTTATTCGACAGTATGTTTTAAAATAATATGTGGGTAATGTATTAATTTTCCGTTTCCTTAAATTTCAGTGTTTATTTCTTATCCACGGTGCTTTTAAATATACTCCTTAAGAATTTAATGTATGTGTTTGGAACATGTTTTGCGGTATATAACAGAAATAGTTGTATTGATATTAGTTACATTGTTTAAATATATATATACATAAATCTAAAACTAAAACATATATATGTCAACCTTCTATTTTTTTTTGCTTTCCAGATATTTATAATTCCAAGTGTTTTTTTTAGTTATTAAATGTAAAATTAATTTATTTTAAACGTATGCGAATATTTCTTTAGTTATCGAAATAATTCAAAAACTTTTAATTACGTAGTTCTTTAGTTTTTAATGAAACTGATTAATATCACAAAGACAATATTCACTACACCGTCTTTCCATAAAAATGTTAAACCTATTATAGAAATGTTTATTATGTTAAGAGTAATTTCGAAAACACTAAAAAATTGTCAACCAATACAAAATTGCGTAGTTCCATTTCAATGAAAAAAGCTTTCCAGATAATGTGACACATCATGTTTGAATATGTTAAGAGTAAACGAAGCGCAAACTAAATTAACAAATAAAATTAGTAACGGTAGAGATTCACCAATGTGTGACAAAAATATTGGGGGACTTACCATTATTATAAATATAAATATTATCCGATAACCTTGCTGCACAAACAGATCGTATAACAGTTGACATTAAAATAACTAATTAGTATCTATTAAATAAAGAAGTTCAATGTTCTTGGTTAGAATTGGCAATCTTTCGAACAGCTATAAAGCCGCACATGTACTGGCATTAAATAAGACAGATTCATACTTTGCGATTTTTTTCCTGGTCTTACTAATTATATAGGTTTAATATGGAAATAAACAAAAGCCGATATTGTATACGATATAGTGCGAAGATAAAACATTTACTCAATTTATTATCAGTACATCTACGAGAAGAACGGTAGGACTTCACCAATCACTTTTGATAAATTTATTCATATGTGTTTACGTAAATCGACGTTCATAGCGGATTTGCCTCGAGTATAATAAACGATGAACTAACATAAGTCTAATTAATTTAAACTATTCAAGGTGTTTTGGTATTGTAGGTTACCACCTTATCTCAACATAGTCGCTCACCGTGTTAAGATTAGTCAGAGTCCAATCTAGTACTAAATAATGAATAATAGTGAAACTTACAGAGTGAAAATTTCGATTGAAGGTTGTATTTCCTTTGTATTTTAGAATAAACCCGATATGAAAAAATAATATTTATTGATTTAGCACTATAGAACACAAACAATTAAATGATTGTGTGAAATGGAAAATATTTAAACGTTTTTAGATATTGATTGTCAACTTTAACAAACCAAATAAACCAAAGTTGGTTTAACAATTAAGTAGTTAAAGAAAAAGGCATTTATTAAAAAAATCTACTAGTACCACCAAATAATTGCTTATTAATTTTCAACAATAACACTTTTGTCGCATTCTATACTATAGCCGTTCCCTAGTGCAATAACTTTGTTCCAATGGTACTTCCACTATTCAAGACTCAGGCTATACTTTAAGAGCTTCTTCAAAATCGCTTCAACAGCAACCAATTTACTTTGAAATCGTTGCCCTTTAAAGTCTTTTTTTACTTGAAAATATGGATAGAATTTATACGGGGACTATATCAGAACCACAATAAGGACACGGCACACATCTGACAATTTTACTGTTCAAAAATTCCGACATACGCAAGCTTTTGACCTATTTAGATGTTTCTATGAGAGGGTAAAAGCAATTTAAGCAGATATTTCAAGAACTTTAGAGAGTTGAAATGGATTTGTATAAATTCATCAATTAACACATTAATTGGAACATATTGTTTCTCCTATCATGTTTAAACTCTTTATTCTATTCAATGCAAGCAGGTTTTGTCAGAGATGATTTTCTGGAGTTTGGAAAAGGGATAATAGTGTCACAAATCTTGAGCTCTGTCAAACTCAAATAAGCAATTTGTGATAATTGTCATACTGCAAACTGTAATAGCTTCAGTCTTAAGGCTTCGCTGAAAAATCCTCGCAAATGCTACAAAATATAACAAAGCACGACTTTATTTAGATTCTTTCCGCTAAATATTGAAATTTTATATAGTGACAATTCAATAAATATTCTAGTACATATTTTTTCTAAAACATGTACTGTAGTTAAGCAGTCTTAGACGTACAGAGCTAAACAAATTGAATTTATATCCAAAAGAATTTCTGTTCTTCAAAATCAAAATTGTGACGAACCTGTTCTCTTATATAATTCATTGTTTTAGAAGAATTTTTTGTAACACTATTATCAAGTTTAACGTACTGTGCAGAAATATGATCTTTTCGGGGTAATATAAAAGAGAAATTTATTGAAAATTTTCAGATTTTACTAATGAGATACCGGTGGTATGGTAGTATCTCATTTGCGTTACTTTTTGAAGTAGTTGAGGTATTTTTCTGAATTCGTATTTATCAGCTAATTCTAATAGTTTACAAAAACAAGGTCTGAACAATTCAAGACATACCAATATACATATCTTCCAATTTTAAAAAAAAAAGTTATTTGGTCATACATTTTTGTTCTCGTTAGTAAAGTAGAGTAACATTTCAGGCTTGCTGTTGCGAGCACGGACCAATAATTAGAGATTCTGGTGAAAGAGGATAGTACTAATAAAAAATCTTATTTGTGTTCAACTTGGCAATCCTTCGAAATGTAACTTTCAAAATTTGCGTTAATTTCGTCCGTAACTTCTTATTTGAATTTGAATTTTATTTATTTAAGTGAGTAAGTGATTGGCTTGTCCTGAAGCATGGAAAAAACATGGATGATTAGAGAGTAATCGAGTTCTTATTTTTAGAAAACAAAACATAAGGTGAAATAAAAAACTCAACCAGAATCTGTTTACGTAGATCAATATATATTTTTCAATTATAAAACGGTGGATATTTGAGTTTAAGCTTGATCAGACAAGTATATATGATGAAGAACGCAGTGAACCTCCAAAAAACGTGTATTCTCTAGAAATTATTAAAAAAAGTAAATTATATTTACTAAATGACTAATAAAATCACACGAAATAGCAGAAGCTCTATCCATTTCATATGGAGTAGTGGTTTCAATTTTCGAAGATGAATTGAGTAGAATTAGGTGCAATATATGTGGCGCAGTAATTTACTGTAGATCACAAACGTAAACGAGCACGCATTTAAGCTTTCAATTTAGCAAAGTTAAGATATGATTCGAAAGACCTTTGGCGTCGAATAATCACTGTTGGATACATCATTATTCGCCCAGAATTAAGTAATAATCAAAACACTGTCTTGGACCAAGACTAGAACAAGTGCTTTGAAGTAGGCAAGGACTATACATGCTGCCGGAAAGGTTATGTCTATAGTTTTTTGGAACAGGTGAATACTGTTTCTCAACTGTACAATGCAAAAGCCACCACATAAAATTACTTTTCCTTCAGGAAAGTGCAAGTGTTCACACTTCAACTCTTTAAATGGAAAAAATTCATGAACTACATTTTGATCTACTTTGGCATCAAGGTTATTGACAAGATTTAGTACCCTTAGAAGTTCCCCTTTTCATTAACCAAAAAGCTTGACTCAGTGGTGAGAAATTTGGGTCGAATAAGGAGGTAATCCTGAGAACTAACCTACATTTTATATGCCTTACTTTTCTGAAGGAATGGCTATAGTAAAAAATTTTCTTTATCTACGAAAAATATATTCGTGGGTGTGAGTTTCAACAATTAGACCATTCCTCTTATAGAACAGGTTTAATATCCAAAGAATACCTTCTACTAAGTAATTTAAAATAGAAACGTCCAAGAGAATATTTTAGGGCAAAGCGATAAGACTACAGCTGCGATAACCCATTTCGAACCAAAATCTTCTATCTTCTGTTCAGGAATAAAATCATTTAATGAAGTGATTGGATTGTAAAATAAAAAGGAGTACGTTTTTATATAACCACCAGAAGACGTGATAGATAAGAATAAAGAATGAACAAATACTAACAGCAAAAGCAAATACATATTCTCTCAAGTTGTAGTCGTTATTTATTACTATTAATATTTGAAATCATTCAAATTTCATGGTAAACATATGAAGTCATACAAATAATTGTCAAATAAAGATATTTAGTATCTAATAAGTATTAACGGCTGTTTTTCCGATATAAAGATTTTGAATATGTATCGGTTAGAAATCGTATCCTGTTCCTTTTTCTGTATCATGTACACAGCTTGTTTCACACTTTACTATAATTATCAAATCGTCTCATAATTCAACATGAGATGCACTAATCCAGCAGTTTAACTATAATTCTATTTACAGAACATTATATAATATAATTATCCGCAATACTTAGTGTAAAGTACTATGGATAATTGCATATTGTCCAGAGAATATTCCAAAATTCTAATTAAAATTGACTAAATTATACATTAGCAAATTTACTAACATAGATTAGCTATAGCTTACATGTGATACATGTGATACTATTATTATATAACATATATATATATATATATATATATATATATATATATATATATATATATATATATATATATATATATATATATGTATGGATATTTTTATATATTTATATACTACTGTGGGCAAAAAATAGTAAGACTTTTTAATTTAAATTTCGCGCGAAAACCCATTCGTCGAAATATTTTTTCTAGGTTGGTATGACTGTCAGTGACATCTGTGATAAATGTCACATGAAAATAATCATTAGTGTTTAGTATACGCTTGTCTTGCTGAAGCACAAAAAGTGAATTCGGCGATTTTTACAACGAGTGAAATTATTCAACAAAGAAGTTCCATTAAATTTTGTGCACGGAATCAAATTTCTGGTGCCGAAACATTCAGAATGTTTCAAAAGGCCTTCGGTGATAATTGTTTGTCGCGAGCAAGTGTTTTTGATTCGTACAAATTATTCAAAGAGGGTCGAGAACGCGTTGATGACGAACCATCAACCAGGACGGCCATCAATATCAACTGATGATCAACACGTCAATAGAATCAAGGAATTGGTGATTGAGAATCGACGGTTAACAATCAGAGACCTTACTGGCATCGTTGTAATATCGGAAGGATCAGTGAAAACCATTTTGAAAGATCATTTGGGTATAAGAAAAGTGAAAGCACGATTTATTCCAAAATCACTTAATTTTTTCGTAAAACAGCGTCCGCGTTGACGTCTGTGAAACAATGCTTTCCGACTATCAAGACAAAACGAAAGGCATCATAACTGGAGAAGAGACTTGGATCTACGCTTATGACCCGGAAACAGACGATCAATCGGCCGAATATCGTATCAAAGGTGAGCCGAAGCCCAAAAAACCACGTCCAAGCAAGTCAAAAATCAAGGTTATGTTGACAGTTTTCTTCGATTATCGAGGTGTGGTGCACTCCGAATTCCTTCCGACCGGCCAAACTGTCAACAAAGAATACTATTTGAGTGTTATGCGTCGTTTGCGCAATGCTATTCGTAAAAAAGGTCAGAATTATGGGCCGACAACTCTTGGTTTTTGCACCACGATAATGCACCGTCGCATACTGCATTAATTCTTCGTGAGTTTTTCGCCAAATTTTTAACCAATATCGTGCCGCAACCACCGTATTCGCCTGATTTAACTCCGTGTGACTTCTGGCTATTCAGCAAACTCAAACGACCGCTCCGGGGAAACCGTTTCGAGTAGATTGAAGACATTAAACGTGAATCGCTACGCGCATTGATGGCTATTCCTGAAATTGACACATATGGAATTTCGGTCGTTAGGTGATAAACTTTTAGTGACAAGTCTCATTCGTAAAATACAATTTCTGAATTTAAACAAATGAACACCGTATGATCGAAATCATCAAAAACTACATCGATTCTGGAAATGAGCATTAAAATGAATGAACATGTGTTTTGATTGAAGTTTTAGAATTGTCTGAAGAATCTAGGATATGGCTAACATCGTGAATATACTGACTAAATGAGTACATCATATTTTACATGTAGAACTGGGTATACTCAAGCTAACAATAACACCTAAGCTGATTTTTTGTGAATATTTATTTACGATTGATGAAATCTGTATAAAACAATAATGTTCCTGACACGTAATGTTAACATCATGGTAGCCCTCGCTCTGAAAAAATCAAAACATTTCTATTGGCAGATAATTTAATTACTATAATTTTTTCGGAATTACAATAGAATGATTTTTCATAGACTAATAAGTACTGTTAAAGCGCCATATTATGTCATTATATCGGGCAAACTTAAAGCAATTCCTGTAGAGGAGCTGAAATAGGCAGTAAAAAAATCTTTTCATAACGATAACGTGCTTTCTCACACAAGTCAAAGCAAAAATTCAAGTAAATGTGATTTTACCTTGTATATATATATATATATATATATATATATATATATATATATATATATATATATATATATATATATATATATGAGCTTCAAGCGTTCAGATTTCACCGAGATGTGTTAGTGTTATATTTGTATATAATCACACTTTACAACTACGTAGAATTCAATATGTTGACTATGGTAGAGTGAGGTCTGAAAGATTTCATGCAACTACTGGTGTAGCTCAGGGATCTAATCTTGGTCCACGGATGCTTACACTATTTAATAATGTTCAGATTTTCTAAGGAATAAATGGTGTGTAAATAATATGGAAGACGGAAAGCTTTGAATATAATTATGTAATAATAAATAACAAACTAATTAGATATGCTACAATTAAAGATTTTTTATTTAATGTGATTTGAATTTAATAGACACGTTATTAATATTTATTCATCGTTGAAAAACACTTAAATTTAAAAAATTACAAGTTTTTTATATAATACATTATATATATTTTTAAAAAATTAGTACTACATATAAATATATTCACCTATTAAATTATCGTTGAATAAGTTTTTTATATATATACATTAATTCATAGTCGATTTAAATGCAGCTACATTGTATTGTCCCAAGTGTACTACATATAAATATATTCACCTATTAAATTATCTGAGGAAAAAGTTATTCCTTAAAAAATATGATTTAACACCCTGATTTTAATATTTCGTATTGCTATTAAATGAGTTTAATTTTAATTAATTTAGTAATAACAGAAAAATTATTTCTCCTTTATATATATTTCAGTATTTCTCATTTAATTTTGGTGACCCGATTTTTAATCACAACTTTCATCGCTTCCCCTCCTCCTCATAAAATAACTGTATATTGAAATCGTGTACGTTTTATTTGAATGTGTTTTGATTTGATGCTGACGTAGCATTTTAACGCTGGCTTAATTACATTACTATGAAGGGTGGATTTATTGGTATTTGGCAGCATCGACCCGCTTCATTGATAAAATCAGAATCAGTGCTCTCTGTCTTATGTCCATCATATCTCAAATTCTCGCGGCTCCCCCAGGAGTTCCGATCTTTCCCGAACATTCCGGAACGGTTGTCGCAACCGTGATGTATCCCTATATACATATATATATACTTATATATATTGTACCTCGTTCAAACCCAGCCAGACTTAGGCAAGTCGATCGCCGATTATACTTGTTCTTATTTGATTGCAATCGTCGGTATTCGAGTAGCAGCAGGCTTATACAGAATCATGGATACATTTCGTAAACGAGAATTATACGATAGTGGAGCATCAACATGTACACAGACGTTCAGAAAATGAATTAAAGAAAATATTCTCAAAAATATTTGAATTTTGGTTGTACCAGTATTGAAGTAAATGAAGAAGAGATGCTCCTGTGTGTCATTTGCTCAAAAACTTTGACGGAAGACAGCAGGAAGCCTAATAAACTTAGTAATAAGTTGTTAAGAGATCCTGAAAATTCTACGAATTAAAATTAAAACTATGTAAGAAGCAATAATCACTTTTTAAAAAACCATTGTCCGTAAATGCAAACGCTTTATTTATGTGTCTTCTATAAAGTTTCATATAAATTAGCCATATGTAAAAAGTGTCACACCATTGGTGAAGAACTAATTCTGCCAGATACTGTTAAGATTTGTAGAAACTATGTTTGGAGATAATTTTGTCAAATAATTGCAATCCATACACCTATCAAATGATATTGCTGCTCGGTGAATTCATGATGTAGCTGAATATGTAGAGAATCACCTTTTTGAGAAGTTGCATGAGAAATTATTTTAAATTCAGCTTGATGAGGCAACAGATAGAAATAAAGCAGGACATTTAATTGCATATGATTGATTTTGCGATGGTATATCAATAGTAGAGGAACTGCGTCTTTGTAAGCCTATGGAACACATCAAAATCACTTACAATATTTAATAGAGTAAATCATTTTGAAAACGAGGCGAACAGAAAAGAAGTGGTAAAATTGCGTCAGAATATGCACGAATGGTGTTCGTACAATGTCTGAAAGACTCCGAGTTTGCAAGCACTTGTGAAACAAAAACCTTCACAGTGTCTGGACACATTGCATTATTCACAGAGAAGACTTTCAAAAAAGTCAGTCCTGGTCTAAATATTGCACTTACGATTGTTATAACAGTAGTAAATTATATCAAAATAAAACCCGTTGAACCAAGAATCTTTGTTGCACTTCATAAAGGTATGGGTGCAGTACATTCGGTGTTATTGTTTTATAGCAAGGAAAGATAGTTATCATATGGGAAAGTTTTATAACGTATTTATGATGGTGAAATCGCCATTTTTCTAAAAGAAGAAAACAGACCAGATGCTTGAAGTTTGAAGATGGTTTATTTGTGATGAAATTGAGCTACTTGGTCGATTTCTTCGAGAAATTAAATACCCCGAACCTTATGGTCTAATGAGCAATCGCTCATATCTTGAATAGATATAGAAGAAGGAGTCAAAGTGTCAAATTCAAACATTAAACCCTCTTTCGGAAACAAGACAGGTCTACTGGGGTCACTGATAATTATTAAACTTGTTAATTTATGTCAAAATGTACTTTATTGTTTTTTTTAGTAAATTAAACAGTCTTATTTTTTCGATATGCTCGTGCCTTCCATTTAGTATTATCACACGCCCCTAACAGGGGTACCCTCCACAGGTTGAGAATCACTCTATATATTTCTTTCTTCTATGTATTTTTTCTTTATATCTTCACAATCGTGTAGATTCATTCAATCAACTTTTATATTCCAAGATATAACTAAAGGTGTTTTGTACTATTTACATATAAGTAAAGAGATGATACCGTGCTTTGAATATATTTAATAATTTGATAGTTATTATACAATGCATACAAAATATGTTTATTAATACATTCATTTTCCGTAGTAATTAAGCAACTAGGGCTTTTGTTTTTGTTGTTAAATTTTGGTTCATATCAAAATTTATGTTTATTTATCATTTTATTGTCATTATTATTATCATTTTATTATTTTATTTAGAAATTTGTTGCTGCTCTTCCAAAAAAAATAGTTAAGTATTTAAATTGAAATTGAAAAAAGTATCGAATTAAATGTTTTATCAAATTGTAAAATTAAACTTGTTTTAAAATAGTTGCATTATAATATAATCGTCTGTAGATAGCCAGACTCGGATAATATAATCACATTATGCATATAATATTAAAAGAAGATAAACAAAAATGCATTGAACGAATCAGGACTATTTATATATTATATTAAAATAATTAGTAAATACTCATAAAACTACGTAACAAATTATTTAATCATATTTATGCTACCAATTTAATTTGAGATATTATTTAAAATTTAATAAAAATGTTAATAAATGCATAAATTATCCCATTCAGCCAAAAAAATTCACGTTGTTTCAATTGTCTAAAAAAATAATAATACACAATGTAAATGTATTAATGTTTAGAATATATCTCTTTAGCACACAACATACTCATAGTTTAGTGTGAATTCTCATTTTCTGCCTTTATGATATTAGCATTATCTGTGAAATAGTATAAATAATAGTATAATATAATATTAATTTTTATTTGGCAATATTAATCACATTTATACATATTAGGTAATATATAAGACTATATGTTATATATTGTTTATTGTATACAGAACTTTTGAATAAATATATCACGGCAGTATATTATGTCGGCTTTCGTATTGAGAGAAAAAACAGCTTATATTTAATTAAACAAAATAAATATCTAGGTATGTGTACATCCTTGACATTTGACGTTATGTTGTATCGTATAGTAGTATTTTCAGGAACATATATTTTCCTGTTTGATTTTTAAATAAAAATCAATGATTCATCTTCCAAGACTTCATCGACGTAAATTTATAAAAAAATTATTTTTTAAGGTCAATCAAACCTTTTACGAATTTAATTTATGTGGATTTTTTTTCTATAAACAAAAAAATATTTGCCGAAAAAGTGCTACATATCATAAAGGTATTATTTATCATTGGGTCGTGGAACTATTTTGTTATGTTTTTTCCGTTAATATAACTACTTTCCAAAAAATACTATTGAAAAAAAAATTGTATCGCGCGGTTTGAAAAGTGGATGGGTTATATAAATCGTTAAGACAGAATTTCCCATTTAACCTTAAGAATAACACATGGATCAATAAGTCCCGAGACTAACCCATAGATGGCGCTCGTAGTAAACCAGTAACCACGTCTTTCTAGAGTACTAACCTTTGCTTGAAATGTGTCAAAATTTTAAGTCGATCGGACCAGAAACAGCTGAGTTATCGAGGTTGGAGTAAAGTAGTTTTGTAGTTTGTTTAAACAATGTAAAAAACCGAGTTTCGTGTTCTGATAAAACATTGTTTTTTAATGGGTAAAAACACCACACAAGCAAAACAATGGATTGAAAAATGTTACCCGGACTCTTGTCCATCAAAAGCAACGATTTGTCGGTGGTTTGCCGAGTTTAAACGTAGTCGTACCGACACAAACGACGCGGAACGCTCGGGTAGACCTGTGGAAGCCGTTACACCGGAAAATGTGAGTGAAGTGACAAAAATTATAATGAAAGATCGTAAAGTGAAGCTCCGTGAGATTGTTGAGATGACACAGATATCATATGGAAGTGTATTTACTATCCTTCATGAAAAATTGAGCATGAAAAAGGTTTTTTCCAAGTGGGTGCCGCGATTGCTTTCGATGGAACAAAAACAGCAACGAGTCGATGATTCAGAAAGCTGTTTATCGCTATTTACTCGCAACAAAAAAGATTTCTTGCGTCGTTACGTGACCATGGACGAAACATGGATACATCACTACACTCCAGAGTCGAAGCGGCAGTCATCTGAGTGGCGCACAGGTGGCGAAAGCCGTCCGAAACGTCCGAAAACGCAGCAGTCAGCTGGCAAAGTCCTGGCGTCAGTTTTTTGGGATACACATGGCGTGATTTTCATTGACTACCTCGAAAAAGGTAAATCGATCAACAGTGATTATTATATTGACTTACTGCTGCGTTTGAAGGAGGAAATCGCAAAAAAACGACCGCACATGCAGAGAAAAAAAATCCTTTTTCACCAAGACAATGCACCCTGCCACAAGTCGATGAAAACAATGGCAAAATTGAACGAATTGGGTTTTGATCTGCTTCCCCACCCCCCATATTCGCCAGATTTAGCCCCCAGTGACTACTGGCTCTTTGCTGATCTTAAAAAAATGCTCCAGGGAAAAAGATTTGGCTCAAATGAGGAGGTCATCGCTGAAACTGAAGCTTATTTTGAAGCGAAAGATAAATTTTTTTATAAACATGGTATTGAAAAATTGGAAAAGCGTTGGAACCATTGTATCACCCTAAAAGGTAATTATGTTGATGAATAAAAAAAAAATTTGCAAAAAAATGTTGTTTTCATTGTTAGTCTCCGGACTTATTGATCCATGTGTTACATATGAAGCAATTAAAACATAGTCTTTGTAGCACTCATATTATACTCCCATATACTCCTATATTCTCCCATATAGACAATTATGATACATATATGTATACGCTACTTAAAACAACTAACGGTTAATTTATATACTTTTTCTAGTTTTAGTATAATCGTGAAGTATTTGAATATTATTGTATTTTATCTTATTTGGACAAGTTTTAATGTGATCTTGTTGGGAAAGTATAGAGTTTTTAGTGAACGAAAAATAAAGAAATATAAGAAGTTTTATTATAATGATTCCTACAAAAACGAAATTTATAATGTGTATTATCTCCATAGACTGGAATAGCATGCCCAACATTTTTAGCTCATCGTAATATTTTTCATGCAGTAGTATGCCTGTCGACAACATCACAAGCCTATTCTATTAGATTAGATTATTACATTCTCTATGTACCAACTTAATTTCATCACTTTGCACATAATGTTTGCTCGATGGGACGCGCATTATCATGTAGAACCTCATCCAGGTATTTAGTTATCGAGGGCTCCATTTTCAAATAAAAGGTCGACATGCCTTCCAGTTTTTATCCCGATTCATACCATAATACCAGTACCCTCATATTTAGGTATTCTCTGAAGAAACTGGCGATTATAGCGGGTACCAGGTCCACGCCTAGTGAGTATGCGCTTATTATCTGATTTCAACATAAATTTAAATTCGTCGCTGAATAATAGTTGTCACTGCTCACTTGCTGTTGTTAGAGGAATTCAAACCAACGATCTTCTTGTATATAAACCGGACGCATACAAACGATTTCTCGTTGTTTGCGTTAATAGTAGTTTTACAAGGACAGCAGCAAAACTCACTTCTAATCTAGGTTGCATTATTTCTGCTTGTCAATTACGACAAATATTGATTGCTTCTTGATTTTGTTGATGTTGGTTGATTTTGTTCTTGCCGTTGTCTATCACTTACACTTTCCAAAAACTATTCCAAAGTCTAGAAACACTTTGTCGTGTTCCTCTACTTTCCTGTTGATCTATGGCACATCAAGTCTATATTTTTGAGAGATCGTAACATGTTTCCCTTTTAGACGACACCCAAAATTGCAAATCTTCACTATTAAACACAAGTAGAAACTTTCAACTACTGACCAAGGAGCATGTCGAAGTACGCTTTCTTGCACTCCGACAACGATTGCTTTAACACATGAGAAATCATGTAAAGGCAATTTCATTTCAGGGCTCAACTACTGCACTGAAACTGTGCAGTAGTTGAGCCCTGAAGATGTCCCATACAAATGGGTACGAAACGTCGCCAGATATACAAGTGACGCGGTTCCAGCCCGGAAGTCTAGAAGCAGATAGCATGGACTACGACCGCGGAAGCCTACGTACCAGATTGTATAAATTGTTTCTCTCGATTACTTTCGGGTGACAAATATGCGGTATCCTAGATTGTCTTTTTTATGTTAGCCTTCCCAATTAATTCATTAATTATTTCTGAAGCAAGCTCACCCCGCAATGTTCTTACTAAAATATAAAATTCATCTATCTTTCGTACGTCACTTTTGTTAGTGGGAAGCTAAGCAAACTGAAAGAAGCCATATTTTGTTGCATGCTGTGATTTGAATCCGCTGTGATGAAACTATTAACATTAGTGTCTTTTCGGAACATACCAATTTCTACTTATTTCTAATTACTAGAGTGTCTAAGAAAGCTAGAGTAACATTGTTTTCTTTTTCTACCGTAAATTTGATCATCGTGAATATTGAAATTAATTATTTGACGAAATCGTTTAAATTACATTTACGTGTGTTAAAATCTCGCAAATGTCATTTACATACCTGTTCCAGACCCTTGGAAAATATTTAGCGTTATGTTTAAATTCAACTTCAAAGTTACTCATATATAAATCCGCTATAAATGGAGAAAGAAAATTACCAATTTTTATTCTCTGTGTCTCTTCATAGAACTTATCTTCAAATTGGAAACAATTTTGGGACATACATAGGATTGTCAATCGCACATATTCATTTACTTTTTCCGTATAATCTTATTTTTATAAAGAAGTGGTAGGTATCCTAAAGTTTCTGAAATAGGTAGCGAAGGAGATAATAACGTTATATCGAATAACAGGAAGAAATTTTAGTGTCATACAACGGAATGTTATTGTCTCCTTCGGTACCGATTCCAGAAACTTTAAAATATTTAGAAGAATTTTTTTTTAAAAATATGATCGAACCGGAAAAAGTAAAAGAATATGAGTGATTGACAATCCTACGTATGTCCCAAAATTGTTACCAATTCGTAAGTAAGTTCTATGAATAGAAACAAGGAACATCAATAGGCAATTGTCTTTATCCATTTATAGTAAATTTATTTATGAGTAATTTGGAAGTTGAATTTGAACATAACGCTAAATAGACGATATTTTCGCGACATTTAACACACATAAATATAACTCCCGACGATTAAATTTACGGTAGAAAAAGAAAACAATGACACTTTATCTTTTCTAAACACCCTAGTAATTAGTAGAAATTGATAGTTTCCGAAAAGAAACTAATATTAATAGATTTATCACATTTATCATTATTACAGCATGCAACAATTTTCTTTCAATTTTTTTGTCAATCATTTACTTAGTTTCCCAGTAGCAAAAGTGAGATACGAAACAGAATTGAAATTTAGTAAGAACATTGTGAGATACATTGGCTTCTATTCGGAAATAATCAACGGATTAGTTAGAAAGGCTAATATAAAAAAGACAATTCGGAATCCACATGTCTGTCGTTTCAAAGCAATCAAGACAAACAATTTGTTTACCATATCACCCTTTGAGGAAAAATTTAAGTAGTGTTTTTAAAGGGTGTGGTTTTCAAATTAAATTTCGGTCCACTAACTCTATTAAATCCCTTTCAAGAAATGCAAAAGACAAAGAAATTAAATGTCTAGATTGCAATAAACGATACACAAGTCAGACAAAACGGTCGATAGAAACCCGATATAAAGAGCATATGAAGCACATCAAATTTAACCGACCTAAGAAATCTAGTTTAGCAAAACATGTATTAGAGAATAATCATAACGCAACCTCCTTTACTCATGCCTGTTTCACTTGATAGATAAGCAATATACAATCGACGAAAAGGTTTGCATATACAAGCAGGTACCTTGAGATAAGTGTTTAGGACTAGAATAGAAGTTAAATTATGAAAAATAAATCTACAGTGTGTTTAGTTTTTGACACTATAAGTCTAGTACGTACTTTGCCCCTGTGCGGGTTTTGCCGTGAATTCAGGTACGATATTGTGATTCATTATCTGCTGATGAGAACAATTTAGTTTCCGAAATACATATACAGCATACGAAAAGTATTGTGGAAACGGATTATATTAATATTAATTGATTAATGTTCAACTGTTAAAGAAATCTGGCTCCGCTATTATGTTCCTGAATTTAAATGACATTTTCAGTAATAAACATATCATGATATTCCTATTCAAAAAATAATCCAAGATATTTTTATTGGTAGGTAATTTAATTGCAACGACTTTTTGTGATTTGCAGATGATTATCATAAACTACCTTGCCAAGAACCAAATCGTCAATGGGCGGTATTATAGTGCCCTACCAGAGAAATTTCTGAAAACTAGCAAGGATAACTCATGAAAAACTTTTCTCCCAGTTGGATAAAAACTGATACAACAACAGAGCAGTATTTTGCAGACTGAGAAAGATCATTACAAAGTGGGCATAATGACCCTTCCACACCATTAATTCAAATGAGTTGAAGTCGAAGTGAAATATGTTGAAAAATTATACACTTAATAATAAACAGAAAATTCAATGGCCGAAAGAATATTAAAAACAGAAAAAGAATAGTATGATTTACCATTCTAGCATGAAATTTATATACACTTCTTGGTTGTTATATATTTTATTGAACTGAAATAATAATAATTAAGTACAGAGAAACCATAATTTGCGGCAACATTTAAATTTATAAAAATGGTTAATGGTAAAAATCTGAAACTTCAATGGTGTTTTTTACCATTTCAATATTTTATTTCATGCGATGGGCGATATTTTACAATATTTAATGGATTCTATAACCGTTCGAGATTTATGAAGATTGTAGAGTATAACTTGGTGTTCTTTAATTATTAGTATAAATATTAGCAAAACTAATTCCAATAAACATTTTTTCTTTTCTAATTAGAATCATACTGCTAATAGTAGCTAGGTTACATAATTCAAACCCCAAATAATTAATTTCACACATCATAGTTTAGAACTTTTATTAACTAAAATAATTAAAATACTTTCTTAGAATTACTAAATATAAGATAATTCAATTTTTACATCAGTTACATACCTACATATATACATGACACATATTAATAACTGCTTATAAGCACAAACTTTTGAAAAAACATTAAAGTTTACAAATATGGCATTAGAACTATACAAGATATACAAAAATCAGTGATACAAAAGAATCTCTTCGACTATATTCCAGAGTATCTATTTACTAAAAATAGATTTACTGAAATATTTTATTTAATGTGCTTATATTGTTTAAATTAGTGAATTTGTTTAATAATTAATAGTTTTTAATAGTTATTACTTACATTTTTCAAAATTATCCATCTCGAAGGAGTAGAAAACTTCACTTTCGTGTATTATATGATTGTCTTTTCTGTACAAGTTGAAACGATATTATATTGTAGGAGTAACTTATCACAAATAAACATGTTTAACTATTGGCAGCTCGAACTATGTATTGTATGGTGTAAATACATAGATCATACAAAAATGTAAACGAATTTTATACGTAAGACTATCGTGACGAATCTTCTCTGTTTGAATATCGTGTTTACAAATAAATTTTTGTTAATGTAAATACATTGGATATTCACCCTAAAAAAGTTGAATTCGAAATGAAATTAACTCAATTAGTATTGTACTCATTGACGATGTTCATAAATACATACATTGGCGAATTAAGAGAAAAATCCATATCTGGCAATAATATATTAGCATTATTGTAAGGAATCTGTTTTAGTTATCGCTGCTGAATTTATGCTTTGTGTACATTACAATTTTCTAAGATTTGAGAGATATCTAGAACCTGTCGCACTCAAATATTATTTACTCTTTCTTTAAACAACACATACCGCTACATTTTTTCTTTAGTTTGTGTGTTATGGATAATTAGATTGCTTATACAACGTATATTATATAATGTAATGGGAAAATTGAGAGTACCGAGAAAGTTCAGGTGGTTAGTGGACACGATTATGAGAAAAATTAAAAATTAAATAAAACTGGGAATCGTGTTGCTGAAAAAAATTCATTGTAAAAAAAGGACTTGAATTATGCAGTTAACATGGTTTTATTGGCTATATACAAGAAGGAAATAAAAAGAATATGTACGTTAGCGAAAGGTATGTGAATTAAATATGAATCAGATTAAAACAAAGAAAATAAGAAGTATTCCATAGAGAAATTAGAAAGAATTGGTTATCTTGGAGGAACGATCACATGAACCATTAATGGGGTGAAGTAAATTAAAAAAATGATAGCTGAAGGAAATAAGCTGCAAGAAGGACAATAAAAACTAGTAGGAACTTCCAATATTTTGGTGATAGAACAATGTCAATGAAAATTAATTAACGCATCCAAGAATTATGATACGAATAAGAAAATATAGGATATAATACTGTTAGCTCTTCAATATCTGTCGCGTCTACGTACTCGTCAGAGCAAATGAATAAGGAAATGAAATCATATAGAATTCATATTCTAAAATACGCAAATGTCATCTATCTAATGTCACAGAATGATGAGCAAAATATATTCGGTAAATTTGAAATAGAAGCAGTGGCGGTAGAACTTGAGACGAACGTATCTAAAATAAAGCCAATAACAGTAGCTGTTGTAGTGTCACGGGAAAAATTGTATACAAATTAACGAGAGATTGAATAAGAAAAAACATTTTGTTATTTGGGCAGCATAATTGATTCAAAGGTTGAACATGAACAAAATTGCATTTGGAATATTGAACGACGTATGATCTTCAACACATACCAATTGGAAAAACTACTCTTACCAACATTAAGTGTGACTTATTAATGGTAGGGAAACTTAAGCCATGATTGACAAAGTTCAGCAAGTAAAGGAATTCGTAAACGAGTCCTCACGAAAAATACTAAGAGTCGTTTAGCCCAACGTACTTAATAGTGAGGAACTGTGGAAACAAACTAATCAAGAAACCATAACAAAATGTAGTAACAAATAAAAATGGAATTGGTTCTCATACATATATGTGAAAGATATCCTCTTTTGTCGTAAGTAAATCTTTCATTGAATATACAATAAGTTCTGTCAACAATCTTAGACATTCTTCGTGATTATCAAATCAGTTCAAAATGTTCATGTTTGAGTAGTTCTCATTTTGCATTTTGGGTATTACAAGTAAATCTCTAAGCAAAAATAATAAAACACTAATTGTTTACCTTATTTTCGGTATTACCTGCCATTTCTATAATAACGTCAATCATTACAATTTGTTGCTCGTTCTACCAACGTCAACAAAAAACAGTTTATAATACGAAAATAATTAAAGGTAAGTATAGGAAACGCTACTACGTATTGATGTAGAAGTAAATTCTACATTCAGAGACAACAAAAAATATAGGCCATTGTACTTCATGGTATAAAATTTCACCTACTAGAAACTACTTTATGAACACCTTAGATAAGATTGATCAAAAAAAGTATTGCAGTAATGCTTGAAGGTTCTTCTATTTATGTTGAAAATATTTCCGGTGCCGAAGTAGCTACAGCAAATAATAATGTTTTAAAACCAAATGCTTGAATTCAGGTATAGGGAAAACTGAGGTAAGGAAAATCTTCCTAGAATAACAAACGAGGTGGTAATAATTTCCGACTTAACTGGAAGCGCAACCATCGCCAAAATATTTTCTTTGAATGGAGCCCTTATACTTATGTTAAAATTTTCACGAAAGAAAATAAAGCTATACTCCCAATACATCTAACAAACATCTAAATCAATCGTTTAATACACGTACATATTTTTATTATATATATATATACATACACGAAGTTATAAAATATTCGTAGCAAAATGGTATTTTTGTTGTGATATGAAACAATCAGAACTATTTATTAGTCTTACCTTTCATTAACTAACAGTTTCTTTGAAGAAATTTTTGTCTATTCTAAAATTAATTATTTTGTCATTATATTATTCATTATTTAATTAATTTGTAATTAATATAAGTAACAGGAAACCTTGAAAATTCCATAGAAAATTTTTATGTATGTATACGTAAAATGCCATTTTCTGTTTCAGCTGAGATACAAGTATCAAACGTCAAACAACAATCCTTTAAATTTTGATTTTTGTACTTGCAGACTCGGAAAAAATTGATTTTCAAAAATTTTACAATGCTATTTAGTTTTAATCCTCAAAGTGCTTATTGCCCTATTAGTATCCTTATTTGGTTTTTAAGAATTAACATTTATTTGTATTTCACGTTTATGATTGACAAGTACAAATGGCACAAGCGAGCAAGAATGCTCACATTTCGACTAAGTATTATTCTGCGCTTTAAACTGAAAATAAATCCTGCTACTATACTTTTGTACCTGTACTTTTTGGGTATTACAGTTAACTTTAACCGTTTTTCTTATAAATATAATAGGAAATTAATTTAAAGGTAAATTTTAGTGGAGATTGTGGTTAATTAAATTAATCAAAAAATATAAATAAAACCTCATCAGTGTATGTTAGTTGGTTAGCGGGGAAAGTTGTGCAGTACTATTCTGCGCGACTTTTCCGACGGATTCAAGTGCGACACTGTGATTAATTATCTACTGATGATGACAACTTATTTGTCGAAATACGCATACAGAATACTAAAATTGATATGGTAAGAGGTTTTATTTACCTTTTTCTAATTAAGGAAATTAATTACTTCTACTACTTTGATAGGCAAAGCATGCTTTAACGATAAAATTATAATTACCTTTAAAAGAGCTTCACTCACAGAATTCAAAAATTGTTGGCTTAATAAAATATATCAAAATGTCATTGAGAGAATTACTTGCTTTACAAAGAATTACGTAAATGGTAAAGCGGTGGAAAGATTATTTGGAAAACTCCATATAAAATGCGTTTAAGATTTTGCATTCAATTCTCTGCTATTCAAGAATCCATTGTAAACTCGTATTCATGTTAGTGTTCGACAAGTTCTATACCTTTCAAAAGATCTAGCATTTTAATACTTTAAAGTATCATATATTTTTCTACAACTTTGATTTTGTTTTTCTTTTTAAAGGCGACACTTATTGTTCGTCCAAATTCATGAAGTAGTGGCTGAGAAAGTAATAATAAGTTGAAGAACGATCTAATGTCTAATTTTAAAAATATCATTGATTACGTTTACTTGGAAGCATTAGTACTTATACATATTTAGCCTTATATCGAATTTTGTATTATTTGCCTCCTCAATTTTCAAAACAAAACAATTTTTTTTTATTTGTTAATACAAGAATATTGAAATTTCTTAACATTAAATTTGTTTGCTTAATAATATCTACTTTACATAGAAACATTATAAAATTCTCTCAGTAAATAAGAACAAACATGTTCATTTACTTAACATAATCTATTTTCAACGCATGTGTGGTCATATGATAATAAAATAGAATTTAAATCGATTCCATATATTCCTTCTGAATACTGTCTCACTTTCTTTGATTACTACATATTATTTTAGCCTTTATTTAAAATACACTTACGTCAAGTAAGAATAAATATTTACATTTAATAAGGTATATATTAAGCCTATATGTATATTATACATACATATATGTACATTTACGCATATTCGAATAAAGCAGATCAAGGTCTGAATATTTTTGATATGAAATGGAAGTATATCTATAAAATATATATTAAACTAAAATAATATGATTCTTAAAAAAATTGCCTGATTGTTGAAATATATACATTCACAATGAACAGCTTTATTGGCAAGTAAACAAATTATTACAAAAAAATTACAACCACCAATGCCAATTTAGAAGTGACAGTCTTACGAAATTTATTTCTTTAACTGAAAGTGTGTTATTTAGACAAAAAAATATATAGACTTCTACTAATGAATGCTATTTATTTATAGAAATCAAAAATAAATATATCACATTCGATATATTTATTTTTGATTTCTTTTATATATTCGGAGATTGGTATAGGTTTACCATTAAAGTACATATTCATATTAGTGCCACCGTATGTACATAATTAATAAAGTCGAAACACTCACAGCTTTTAAAATGTTTATTTGAACAATTTGTGTACTCAATAGCCATATGATGTAATATCTAAATTTGGGATTAAAAAATCACCGGCGCTAATATATTCTTATTAAGTTGAAGACCATGTACGAACAATGACGTGCATTAATAACTATATAATAATTCAGAAAAAAATATTTGTATTCGAGTTTTCAAGAAAAACTCTAAAATTAAACATTGATTATTCGGAAGCCACAAGCATATTTGTATAGTCTCTGAAATAACCGTGACCATACAAATCCGGACGTTTTTTTTACTTTACATTCTTAGTAAATAATTTATAATAGTAACACACTACACACATTAATTTACAATGCAGGTATGTATTAATATCTACGATGTAAATTAACGTGGTGACTGCTATGTTTTTATACAGAAGGTAATAATGTATGTTCATATTACACTACAATTAATCAATGAATTAATAGTATATACGTTTATACGTATGCAAATCATGTGGTATGTAAATATGAATAATATCTATATTAATCATTCCATTAACAGTACATATTACAGTAAAACCTGTGTTAACGGCCACCTGACTAAAGCGGCCACCTGAGTTTCAAAGTTCCCCGAATCGACTATAAGGAAATTCCCATACACAAATACCCGTTAATTACGGCCACCTTTGTAAAACGGCCGCGGCCAAATAACCCAAACTTTTACTGCCTATTTTCATAGAAATTTACCTGCCAATGTCGGCCGGACTATTTATGACATGTATATCTTTATTGACGGAAATACCTAATACAAATTGTCGGGGTTTCCCGGGGTTTCTTGTTACCTGGTAGTAATTCACCCTTTTCGATTTAAACTTTATTATTCTAAAGGAAACAATTCAGTTTAAAGTTGTCTCCGTATTCGAAAGGTTCTTAATTAAGTATGTCGCAAAAAAGAAAACGTTTGTCGCTAAAAGACAAAATAAATATAATCGCGGAAAGTGAAAAGTATGCGTTAAGTTCGCGAAAGTTGGCCGAAAAATATGGGGTTGGAAAAACACAAATTAACGATATTATGAAAAATAAAGGTGAATTAAAAAAGATGGTCGAGGAAGGTGTTAAAATGGAGCTAAAACGAAAATTTCCGAAGTCGGAAGGATTGGCAGTGGATCAAGTCGTCTACAATTGGTTTTGCAAAGCCAGAAATAAAGCAATTCCAATATCTGGGCCGCTACTCAAACAAAAGCACTGGAGACAGCAAGCAGTTTAAAGATGGAAAAATTCGCAGCATC
>JAVIWB010006603.1:0-12005 GCA_031893035.1 Dermolepida albohirtum
AAAAACTTATAGTAGCGGGACTCTTTCAGACTACAACGCTTATGAATATTCTTGGCATGCGCATACTGTTAGTGGTATGGATGCCCTAAGGAGCGCCACTACAATCAGCCAGATAAAAGATGTTATCAGGCAAGAGGTTTATGGATCAACCAATCCCGCAGCCGGTTATTTCAGCGTGGACGACTTTAACCCTAATCTTGGTACGCAGCCTATGCTGTATACGATCAGCAAAGCGAGAGTGAAAAACCCTGGTGACGCTTGGGCGGAACTTGCCTATGCTACGATTTTTTATGACTTTCAGCTCTCCTATATAAACACGGACAGTATGCTGGCCACAGGCGTACCGGCTAACTGCGCTACCCCTGAAAAGGCTGTAGCGGCGGGGGCTCCGGGGTTTAGCTATAATGCGGGTACTGAGAAAAACACCTATTCAACAGGCGTAAAAAATTTTACAAGTACGTCTGTCGGCGCTCAGCAGGAGTACTCCACCGGCTTCAGCCGTTCGCTTGAAAACTCACTTTCCGCCAGCTTAGGGGTCGGCTTCAGCCTGATGGTTGGCAATGAAACCAAAATCAGCGCTAAAATCCCTTTCATCGACGTAAGTGTCGAAAGCACCATGAAGACGGAATTGACCACTTCCTCAACATTTAACTTTACTTCCGGCTCCACCGTAAAAGAAGAGGAAAACACTTCCATTAGCAGCAGCCTGGAGGTCTCTTTGCCTCCTCATACCGAGACCCTGATAGCGCAAGGAAGAACCACGAACACTATGGAAATTGAATATGACTATCCCGTGTACATCTCATACAAGGTGATGACCGTGGGGATATGGGGTAGACCCACCGGGCAGCTACAAACGACAGAGTGATAAAGACTATCGCCACCTTCGGCAGGGATGACGTGCCGGGAAACTTCTCGGCGGTAGATAACCTTGCCTACCGCTGGGGAACCAATATTGACAGAGAGACCGCCGCCGGCGACGGAATTCATTGGGATCAAACCGTGGCGGGCATCAATAACTCCCCGTATTTCTGGCTTAAAGGCATTGGAGACCGAATTAGGATCGCTACCTCCAGTGATACCTATAGAAGCGACAGCGCCTTTCAGGTGCATTATGTTCTAGATCTTTACCGACCCATGTCCGTTACGGGCGGATTAATGTATCACACCTCGGAGGGTTTCTCTTCGACTGTTTATGGCATTGTACCGATGTATCCGCTCGCAAAAATCACTTTACAGAATCCCGGAGATTATAATATGTCCCGCGACGAAGTTCTTCATGTGGACAGTATCGGCATAAACGGTTTAGATCCGGATTCCGTGCCATATTACGGCTTTATCCCCGGCAAAGGCCACTGGGTTCTGCTGAATGATTACGGCAACGAGGTAACTCAGCCGACAAGTGACCAATATGGTAACACGATATATGAAACTGACGTAGCTGCCCTCATCACGGATAAAATCAGCGGGAACACCTACCTTAAAGCCAACGACACGGCCGGTTTTGTATATTTGAAATACAAGATCGATGAAAATACCTACAAGTACAGCAGCAGCGATGAATACAGAAAAAATTCCGACTTGTACAAAACCGCCGTCGTCAAGGTCAACGTGACGCAAACTCCGTTTAACGGCAAAGTTGAGGCTTCCGGCGCGCTTACAGGCTATGTGGGAGACCCGCCCATCAATCTGCTCGATGTCTCTTCGGGCGTTTCGGCAATGGTGCTGGACAGCACGGACAGGGAGGTAAACCGCCCCATTACATGGGAGGCCAGACAATTAAACGGAATTTTGATTACCGGCAACTTTCTTACCTTTACGCAAACCGGGACGTTCAACATACGCGCCAGAAGCGGGGATGTTTACTCGGACTGGCTGGAGGTAGAAGCTTTGCCTGCCCGGGGACTCAACAAACTCTCCATTGAAGATATTACTGAGCCGAAAACTTTACTGGCGGATATCACCTTAGGCGCGGATACCGTTGATCTGTCCTACTTGCTGGTAAAGGCTTTCGACCAGTACGGCGAGGCTTGGAATAACCAGCTAAATCTGACCTGGGTATGCGGCGCCGCTTCGGGCATCAGCATTACGGGTGAAACACTCACCGCCAGCGAAGCAGGCAGCTATGAAATCTACGCCAAAGACGGAAACATCGAATCCAACCGCCTGACGCTGATTGTTTCGGACAATTCTGTGCCTGCCGTCACCTTTACGGCCACCGCCGGGGTTAATTTACAGGCTCCCGCCAACCTCATATTCCTGGCGGATGACGCCTCGCCTCTTGCGGATTATATCTTCCTTGGCGTACGCTTTAAGAATATTAGCGCTGGTACCGGCTATGGTCAGACGCTTGACGGCGCCAACGGCGTCACCTATGTTCAAAGCAGCGGAACGCTGACAGTTCCGGCGGCGTTGTTCGCTCTGCATGAAGGCAATCCGCTGACGGCGGGAACCTATTGCGCCGAGATTATGTTTTGGGACAGCTCAACGATCTTCGCCAGTTATTACCCCGAGTTTGAAGTGACCGATGACAAGCCAACCTACTCTCTAATTGTGGAAAACGGCTCAGGAGACGGTACTTACGTGGCTGGCGCTATTGTTACGATCACCGCAAATGAGCCGCCCAGCGGAAAGGTCTTTGACAGATGGACGGGCGGCTACTTGCCAACGCGAATAACGCCGGCACCACCTTCAGCATGCCCGCGAACGCCGCCACGGTTACAGCTACTTATAAGGACATCCCGCTACCCACCATACCAGTGACCGGCATCACTGTTTCCGGTGCCGGCAACATTACCTCCATCAGCAGCAGAGCCGGCACCTTGCAGATGCTGGCCGCAGTCTTGCCGGATAACGCCACCAATAAAACCGTCACCTGGTCCATCGCGAGCGGCAGTGCCTATGCCACTATCAACAGTGCCGGCCTGCTGACCGCCGTGGCTAACGGCACGGTGACTTTGCGTGCCACCGCTAACGACGGTTCCGGCGTATACGGCCAGGCAGCTATCACCATAAGCGGCCAGAGCAGCGGCGGCGGTGGCGGCGGTGGCGGCACGAGCGGCGGTGGCACAAGCGGCGGTGGCACTCCCAGCACTGTTATTACAAATACTGCAACGCCATTGGCCACTACAATCAGCTTTGCCGCGTTTATCCAGGGATTCGAGGATAATACCTTCCGCGGAGATTCTTTGATAACCCGGGAACAATTTGTATCCATCCTTTACCGGCTTAAAGCGGGGTCTCCGTTGCCCCTGGCCAGTAAGAGTCAGCCATCCTTTGGTGATGTAGCTGCTGACAGGTGGTCGTATGACGCCATTGAATGGGCTAAGGGTAAGGGGATTATCGAAGCGGGCGCCGATGGCAATTACCGTCCGGAAGAAGCACTTACCCGAGCCGAAATGGCGGTTATGTTGGCGAAAGTGGATAATTTGACCGAGATGGCGGAAAACACCTTTACCGACTTAGCCGAACATAAAAACAGGGACGACATACTGAAGGCGGTCAAGGCGGGCCTATTCACCGGCTACCCGGACGGAACATTCAGGCCTGACGGCCATGCCACGCGGGCCGAAGCGGTAACAGCCTTGATCCGCTACCTGCTGAACGGAGAACCTACAGATAACATGTGGCAAAATCTCAGTATTTCCTTCTCTGATGTTTCAAATACCTATTGGGCTTACAAATATATTGCCTTGGGGGTATGCGGTTATACCGGGGTAATATAGCCTTATGATAAACTGTGAGCAACTAAACTACCACCGACTAAAGTTGAAATAGTCAATAGAAAGTAGACAGAAAAAGCCGATTACGCCACCTGTTCGATTCTAAATTGAACAGGTGGCTTTCCATTCAATTTGCGAACAGGACGAATGACATTGAAATAGTGAATAGCATCGGAAATAACAGATAGCGCAGCACATTCTTAAACCTGCCGAAAAAACATTCGATAGCCGCATTGCATAAGCTTTATATCCAGGTATGTTATGCAAAGCATACTGTAGTTGGCTTTTATGTTACCCGTGGTGACAAAGCAGTCACCAGCCTTACCAAGAGACCATTTAATGTGTGTGTAGCACAAGATAACTCGGTGAATACGAGATAAACGGCTAGCATTTACCCTTAATAGATTCAAACTTCCTCCATAGAAATGTCGTGTTCCGCAAGGAACCTAGGGTTCGAATCCCTGACTCGCCGCCAATTTAAAAAAGAACCAGCTATCAGCACTGATAGTTGGCCCTTTTTTTAACTTGACAGGGAATTCTTAAAATTATAAAATATAAGTAATACAATGTATAAAAAGTGATAAGTATACCCAAATAGGAGAAAAAGCATGAGACTACTAAAAAAGGGCTGGTTGCCGGCTTGATTATGCTGCTGTTTTCGGCTTGTTTGCCTGCCACAGCCTATGCGGCCACCAGCGGTTATCCCGCCATTTCTGTCAACGAATATCATGGTATGGCCGTTAAGGCGGACGGCAGCCTGTGGGCTTGGGGCTACAATGGGGATGGCCAACTGGGCAGCGGCGTTACCTCCGAGATTATGCTGACCCCAGTGCAAACAATGACCAATGTAAGCGCTGTATCGGCAGGCTTTTTCTATTCTATGATCATTAAAACGGACGGTAGTCTATGGGCCTGTGGCCAGAATGATTTTGGCAAGCTGGGTGATGGTACTACCAGTAAAAGAACTGCCCCGGTGATGATTTTAGAAGCGGTTGCTTCCGTTTGTGCAACCCGCTACCGCACTTTTGCCATAAAAATGGACGGCAGCCTGTGGGCTTGGGGCAGCAATGGTAATGGCACCTTTGGCGAGGGCACTACCACCGGCAGACTTTGACCCATAAAGGTGCTTGAAAATGTGTCTGGTGTTGCCGCATCCAGCTATCATACCCTGGTATTAAAAACGGATGGCAGCCTGTGGAGTTGCGGTGAAAATACCCATGGCCAGTTGGGGGACGGTACGTTTACTAACAGCGTTAATCTGGTCAAAATTATGGATGACGTGGTTGCCATGGATGTGGGAACCACACATTCGGTGGCGCTAAAAACAGATGGCAGCCTGTGGGCCTGGGGCCGTAACTGCTGCGGTCAGTTAGGAATAGCTAACCAAGACGCAAAAAACTCGCCTGTGCCGGTAAAAGTGATGGAAAATGTGACTGATCTGGCGGCGGGCAATGAGCATACCTTGGCCATCACCGCCGACGGTAACCTGTGGTCCTGGGGGTACAATCAATCCGGCAAGGAGCGCAATGCTGCGGGTAATATGTATCTGTCAGTACTCGGCAATGATAGCGAATATAATGCCTACTCGCCGAGAAAAGTCATGGAAGACGTGGCTGCTGTTAATGCAGGCTTTTATTGTTACCTGGCAGTTAAAACGGATGACAGCTTATGGGCCTGGGGAAATAATAGCAGTGCCCAGTTAGGCGACGGCACAAGAAAATCCAAAGTCGCGCCGGTAAAAATTATGGACGGGATTAAGCTGCCGGATATACCCGTATTTGAGGCAACAACTGCCGCCCCACTTGTTACCAAATAAACGCCGCATAGATATACGGAGGTGCGCTATGAAAAAACGATTTCCATATATGCTATTGCTGCTGGTGGTGATGTTTGTTCTGATTGCCAGCCTCGCCTGCCGCCGCCGCAACGGATGTGGCAAAGTATTTGGATGATGTGGAGGGCCATTGGGCTGAAGAGGCTATTATGCGCTGCTATAATATGGGTCTGGACTGTGGCGCCAAGCGTTTGTTCCGCCCGGATGACAACATTACGCGCGCGGAACTGTGCAGAATGGTCGGCGGCCTTAGCTCCTTTCCGGCGCCTAAGCACGCCGAATATGCGGAACTGGAAAAAGATATGTGGTACTACTATTACTGCCGTATCATGGCCTATTACGGCATTTTGCATATGCCGGACGGACGCATCGACCCGCATCGGGCCGTAACAAGGGAAGAGACGGCCTGCATGGTAGCTAAATGCCTGGGGCTGCCCCCGGCACAGGACAATGAATCCAATTTTTCCGATATAAACCAGATTAGTGATTGGGCCTTGCCCTATGTGCTGCAAATGGAGCGCAGCGGCTATATGCAGGGTATGCCGGACGGCAGCTTTGCGCCGCAAGCCGGGGTCACGCGCGCAGAGGCGGCTACGCTGCTATACAATATGGTGGACTGCAAAGCGAAGGGGCAGCCCATCGACCCTTCCTGTTGCAGCGTGATACAAAGCAGCCATGCTGCTATCAAAAATCACAACTTCGATGTTATTTTCCTTGGCCCTTGCGATGGTACTGCGCCGATACAGGTGGACGCCGTGCCGGGCAAGGTTGTCACGATTTATTTTATCTCTTATGATAAAAATTTACTGGAGTTGCAAGGGGATGAGGGAGACTTTCAAGTTTATTTTACCGACCTGCATCGGGCGGATACAGCCTTTGCCGGTGGCATTGGCAGTAAGGAGGACCCTTATTTGATCAGCAACCGCAGCCAGTTGGAGCTGCTGAAAGACTATTACCGCTATCAGGATCAGAACTTCTATTTCCGCTTGGCCAATGATATTAAGCTGACCACGCCGTGGGAGCCGATTACCGGCCCGAAGCGATTCATCAGCTACACCGATGGTTTTCGCGCCCATTTGGACGGTGCTGGTCACACCATACGTGGCCTGGATATCCGTGCCACAGCCGACGAGCACTTAACTGTGGGCCTGTTCCGCACCATCCGCGAATACGCGGAAATCAAAAACCTTAACATCGAGGGAAAAATCTAGGTTTCGTTGATGGATGACGCGCCAGACGGCGACACGGATTTCGCCGCCATCTTTGCCGGCGGGCTGGTGGGGCATATCAACGCGGGCTTAATCGAAAACTGCCACGCCAATATGGAAATTATCGCCGAAAATGCCCCCGCTGTCTATATCGGCGGACTGGTAGGGCGCTCATTTTCCAAGAATGTACAAATTATAGATTGCAGCGCCAGCGGCACGCTGACCGCGCGAGCGCACCCCGTCACCAGGGGCAATAAAAACGCTATCGCCGGCGGGCTGGTCGGTGAGCTAACAAGCGGTGGCGTGATTCGCGGTTGTTATGCCGATGCCATCGTAACTGCCGAAGGCGGCTATTTCGGCTTTTGCCAGCACCGGGTATGCCAGTATGGTCGAGCATAAGGAGACAGTAGGCTTATCGAATGCGGATTTTCCGCTGGTCGAAGCCAGCGCCGCGCGCGGCAGTGTTACCGCGCGAAATTCCGTGATGCAGAATAATGCCGGAGGCTTGGTGGGCAGCCTGCAAATCGGCAGTATACGCCGTTGCTGGGCGGATAGCACCGTGCAGGTGGGCGGCGACCCAGTCTTTTTCAACGCGATCGGTGGATTTGTTGGCAGCGCCTACGATGAAGGATTTTCTGAATGCGTGATTGAGGATTGTTACAGCCTCGGGCCGTTTGGAACTGTTGGACAGCACCAAATTCTCGTCCGTACACGGCGGCGGCTTTGTGGGGCGGCTGGATTTCACGGTACGCAACAGTTATACGGTAACTGCTCTACCTGCCGGAATGCCCGGAGATTTTATGGGTAGCGACCGCGGCCATGCCAAGCTGGAAAACTGCCAATTCCTGACGGTGGCCAAAGACTACCGCAAGAATAGCCATTGGGATTTCAAAGAGGTCTGGCGTGAAGGCTCCGCCGGCCAGCCGCTGCCAATCTTGCGTGGTGTGCATGAAAACCGGCTGTAAAATAGGAAAAAGCAACTGGTGCAAACGTGCCCGTGTATGTCTGAAATTGAGACCCAGCCCTGCATCTATTTTATACTAACATTCCACACAAGTTCTATACGAACCTTTATTTCTTCGTTGGCGGCTTTGCCGTAACGGTTCGATTATGGGACGCAAAAGGAAAGGGGCTGTCGCGATAGGAAAACGCGACAGCCCCTTCGTATTTAAAGTAATGGCAGAGAAATAGTCTCAAAGAGCAGCTGGAAAAGCAAAAAATGAGTATAGCAATGCGGCTGTGATCCGGCGCACGGCAGCCTCCCAATAGATACATGAAACGGATATCATTTTTGCAGGCAATTTCCATCTTACGTGTGCTATACTGCCCTTTCATGATGCTTAGGAGTACGATTTGAAACAGTTGTTTTGGTGTTGCCTCGCCCTTGCGCGGCCGCCGCTGATAGCTCCATTTTAACGCTTGGTAATCCATCCTTTCCGTGACTTCGATCAGCGTACGCACCGAATCTTCCATCTCAATCCGGATTCCTAAATCCAGCGGAAGTATTACTTGAAATCCGCTCACATATACGTTATGATTGTTGTGTAAATTGTTCTTCACAACTCAATTTTACACGAAAAAACGAGCCTTTTCACTACTTTGGCTCGTTTTTTCCGTTCTTACAGGCTTCGCTTATCGCGACAGCCCCTTTTGGGTGTAGTTGTTGGGTTATTGTTTTAACGCCGGCGTTAAAGGGATTCTTTGATGTGTATAAGCGGCATGGCGGCAATCTTTACGTTTTACTGTTCATACCCCTGCTCATTATCCCCGCGATAATCCTCGGGATATTGGTTTCTCAGGGTATCGGACTGCTCCGCGATCTCAATGTACCGTTTAAGCTCATAAATCGCGTATCCTTCGATAAGCCCGGTCATTTCTGAAGCGTCGTTATCGTTTGCCCGGTAATGGTTAAAGCAGTCGTAATACTTTGTCCGGTCTGTAAATTTAACATTGACCGGCGGGTAGCCATCCTTCATCAATTCAAGGTTAAGCAGCAGCCTTCCCACGCGCCCGTTGCCGTCGATAAAGGGGTGTATCGTTTCAAACCGCAAATGGAAAACCGCCGCTCTTTCGACAACGTGCAGATTTTGCATTTCCCCGGCGTAATCAAGCATGAGCCGCTCCATTTGAATAGGCACTTCGTAAGGCTGGCAGGGGTGAAAAGCGCCGACCCTGACGGGTACGCTCCTGTATACGCCCTTATCCATCTGCCTGTCCATCAGGACAAGGGAATGTATGTCCTTTATGACCCTTTCGGAAACGGGGACTTTGTTTTTGACTAAATCCTCAATATAATAGTAAGCGTCCCGGTGTCCGATTGCTTCCAGGTGATGTTTCAGTGGTTTCCCGCCGACCGTAACGCCCTCTTTCAGCACAAGCGCGGTTTCGTCGAGCGTAAGCGTACTGCCCTCAATCGCGTTTGAGTTATAGGTATAGTCTATCATAAAATCCTCGCTGAGCCGCCTGACGCTTTCGGGGGATAACGGCCTGACGCTTTGCAGTTTGCCGTAAAGATAATCAAGTTCCGGGGACATGGCTGACCCTCCTTTCGGGGCGTTAAACTTCCTCAATGTATTTTGCAACCCGCATGGCCGCCGTTTTTGTCATATCGCGGCGGTAAACGGACGCCGTTTGAAATTTTGTCGCGTTTGAGCTTTTCGGAAGGTCTTTTTGTTTCCAGACAACATACCCGAAGGGTTCAAGGATAGTTTTTACCATCAGACCTACCGCTTGCCTGGTAAAGTTGTCATCAAGCGTATTGACGTATGTTTTGGTAATATCCATGAAAAAATGCTCTACATTCGCGGCAACCGGCGCAAGGGCGGGTTTTCCCACCTCACACATGTCTATCATCTGAATGATGATGAAATCTTGTGACAGGAAGCGGAAAACACTTTGCATAACCTCGTCATTCTCAAACTTTTTACAATTTGGGTTTTGCCTGATAAAATCAACAAACGTGGCTTGCACAAAAAACACCTCATTTCAGATGTGGTATAACACATAACTACTATACCATGTCTGAAAATGAATGTAAATATGATTTTTATAAAGCGGTTATCTTTCCATATCGTCCTCGTTTTCGATATGGCTGTCAAATTGCGGCGTATCATCGCTGTCTTGGGCCATTTCCTCATACTGCTGTTTTGTTTGAACCGCCGACACTAAACGGGGCAGATAGTCGCTGAAAACCGTGCTATTGTTGCCGGTATAGTGATAGCTCCAATCCTCGCGGTTTTTATTGTAATAAATGCCGTGAAGTGAATTGATAATCCAGCCCTGCGTTTTGAGCGGCACAGCGATTTCATGCTCCCTAAAAAGCTGCATTATCAGGGATTTGCCCTGAATATCAGCATTTTCCAAACTGCCCTTACATGAAATAATATATTCGGCTGCAAATATCGCCTGTTCGTATTCTTCTTTTGCGGCCTGTTCCCCGGCAATCCGCATGGCCTCGCGCTCCGCATCCCGCCTTTGGTTTTCCTGCTCACGAGCTTCACGGATAGGCGCGTTGTGGGCTTTGGCCTCGTCAGCGCGCCCTAAAACATTGGCAAAGCAGGGGTCTGCCCACTTGCGCGGGTCTGCCATGCTCTCGTCAAACAGCTTCTCAACCTCGCCCTTAACGCCGTTTTCAAGCCCCACAAGCCATTTCAGCGCTTCCTCAAATCTATGATGCTGATCGATGCCGAGCATATAGCCCTCACACTCGACAAAAACCGTCCGATAAGATTCTTTGGCGTTTTCCAGTGTATAAAGTTCTATACCGTTTTCATTGTAAAAACGATAATAATAGTGTTTTTTCCCGTAACCGTCCTTTGCATAAGCGGTGTTCGCTTTTTCGGGGTCGGGCGGGAAAATATCCCGCTTGCGTTCATCGGGCCGGGTATATCGGGGCGATTCGCCGTACTTGTTTATCATTTCCTCTATTTTTTCATTGAATTTATCAATACCGCCGATAGATTTTAATTTGAAATCAAGGTTAAACAATTCGGCTTCGGTAATGAATCTTGACCCTGTATGCCCTTCGTACACGTTTCCGTTATACCTAAACAAGTCCAGCCCGTGACTGTTTTTACAGCCTGTCGCCTTTTCCACAGCCTCAAAGCCGGGTTCTTCAACGCCGGATTTTCTGAAAGAATAAATATAGTAGACATTCGAGTGTTTTGCCGTAATAATCACCTCCGCAAAATTTAGGACTCAATACCATCGTTTTCTAATCGTCCGCCATGTATTAGATTATAGTTCCATGCTCATATCTTCCAGCGTGATAACAAGCCCGTTAAAATCCTCATTGGAGCCGAGCAGGTCAGCCATCATCAGTACATCGTCAATTTCTATGCCGAAATCCTCCGCAAGACTCTCTAAGTAATCCCTGCGGTTCTCATATCCCTCATCGGTGTAAACGCTCATTTGCCATTCCTCCCATCGCTTTTATTGATGTTTTTTGCATGGTGACTCCGTCAAACTTTCCCCGCCAATTATGCCGGGGACAAAAGACATGTCCTCAAGCCCGCTGTCGATACTGCTCTCGCCATACTCCTTCTTAGGCGTAAAGTAACGTAGCTAAAAGCACCGTCCCTCCCATCGTTCCGATCACCCGTGGAACTTCCTGAAGCGCTCACCGTTTCCCTGAACGAGCGCGGGCGCGTCGATCTCGATTTCATGGCCAATCTCCGGGTAAACAAAAAAAAATTGCTCGGTGAGTTGCGCGGGCTGATCTTTCTTAATCCGGAAACCGACCCGAAACCCAGAGTACCTTTTCCCGGGAACGGCTGCAAAAGCTGCGTATCGCGGAGGAAAGCGGCATGGAGGAAAAACGACGGCCTAAGGCCTGCAGCCCAGCTATCGGAGCTGGAGACCCGTAAAGGGTGGGGCTACGTGGATCCCCGGGGGATGAAAGGGGCATTTTTATATTCAGCCCCCTCATGGAGGAATCGCATATAGCCGTCAAACTCCCCGCTAACGCCGTTTGGCAGGTTGAGGGTGGCAATATGTCCGGCAACGCCGTGTTGAGCACGCAAACCTGGGGCACGCGGCGTATTAACGCCTACGGAATCATAGCGCAGTCGCTGAACCTGAAATCGGTCACGGTCTACGATACGGATTCAGACGGCAAGCGCCACCTGAACCGCGCCGAGACCATCGCCGCCCGCGACAAGCAGGAGCAAATCAAGGAGGAATTCCGCAACTGGATTTTTTTGATCCGAGCGCCGCGAGCGGTTGTCAGACTCATAGAATTAA
>JAVIWB010006604.1:0-11733 GCA_031893035.1 Dermolepida albohirtum
TACATGTGAGGTCTGTCTGATGGCGTTCTAAGGTCGCTAATAACTTCGGAACGAGAAGAGATACAATGTTCTGGTTTGAAGCAGCGTAACAGTCGTGTCACAATCTATAAGTACACACCTAAAAAACAATCACTTTTGAAAGTCAGTTTCCGCCTAACGCTACATGTGAGCTCTGTCTGATGGCGTTCTAAGGTCGCTAATAACTTCGGAACGAGAAGAGATACAATGTTCTGGTTTGAAGCAGCGTAACAGTCGTGTCACAATCTATAAGTACACACCTAAAAAACAATCACTTTTGAAAGTCTAACGCTACATGTGAGCTCTGTCTGATGGCGTTCTAAGGTCGCTAATAACTTCGGAACGAGAAGAGATACAATGTTCTGGTTTGAAGCAGCGTAACAGTCGTGTCACAATCTATAAGTACACACCTAAAAAACAATCACTTTTGAAAGTCAGTTTCCGCCTAACGCTACATGTGAGCTCTGTCTGATGGCGTTCTAAGGTCGCTAATAACTTCGGAACGAGAAGAGATACAATGTTCTGGTTTGAAGCAGCGTAACAGTCGTGTCACAATCTATAAGTACACACCTAAAAAACAATCACTTTTGAAAGTCAGTTTCCGCCTAACGCTACATGTGAGCTCTGTCTGATGGCGTTCTAAGGTCGCTAATAACTTCGGAACGAGAAGAGATACAATGTTCTGGTTTGAAGCAGCGTAACAGTCGTGTCACAATCTATAAGTACACACCTAAAAAACAATCACTTTTGAAAGTCAGTTTCCGCCTAACGCTACATGTGAGCTCTGTCTGATGGCGTTCTAAGGTCGCTAATAACTTCGGAACGAGAAGAGATACAATGTTCTGGTTTGAAGCAGCGTAACAGTCGTGTCACAATCTATAAGTACACACCTAAAAAACAATCACTTTTGAAAGTCAGTTTCCGCCTAACGCTACATGTGAGCTCTGTCTGATGGCGTTCTAAGGTCGCTAATAACTTCGGAACGAGAAGAGATACAATGTTCTGGTTTGAAGCAGCGTAACAGTCGTGTCACAATCTATAAGTACACACCTAAAAAACAATCACTTTTGAAAGTCAGTTTCCGCCTAACGCTACATGTGAGCTCTGTCTGATGGCGTTCTAAGGTCGCTAATAACTTCGGAACGAGAAGAGATACAATGTTCTGGTTTGAAGCAGCGTAACAGTCGTGTCACAATCTATAAGTACACACCTAAAAAACAATCACTTTTGAAAGTCAGTTTCCGCCTGACGCTACATGTGAGCTCTGTCTGATGGCGTTCTAAGGTCGCTAATAACTTCGGAACGAGAAGAGATACAATGTTCTGGTTTGAAGCAGCGTAACAGTCGTGTCACAATCTATAAGTACACACCTAAAAAACAATCACTTTTGAAAGTCAGTTTCCGCCTAACGCTACATGTGAGCTCTGTCTGATGGCGTTCTAAGGTCGCTAATAACTTCGGAACGAGAAGAGATACAATGTTCTGGTTTGAAGCAGCGTAACAGTCGTGTCACAATCTATAAGTACACACCTAAAAAACAATCACTTTTGAAAGTCAGTTTCCGCCTAACGCTACATGTGAGCTCTGTCTGATGGCGTTCTAAGGTCGCTAATAACTTCGGAACGAGAAGAGATACAATGTTCTGGTTTGAAGCAGCGTAACAGTCGTGTCACAATCTATAAGTACACACCTAAAAAACAATCACTTTTGAAAGTCAGTTTCCGCCTAACGCTACATGTGAGCTCTGTCTGATGGCGTTCTAAGGTCGCTAATAACTTCGGAACGAGAAGAGATACAATGTTCTGGTTTGAAGCAGCGTAACAGTCGTGTCACAATCTATAAGTACACACCTAAAAAACAATCACTTTTGAAAGTCAGTTTCCGCCTAACGCTACATGTGAGCTCTGTCTGATGGCGTTCTAAGGTCGCTAATAACTTCGGAACGAGAAGAGATACAATGTTCTGGTTTGAAGCAGCGTAACAGTCGTGTCACAATCTATAAGTACACACCTAAAAAACAATCACTTTTGAAAGTCAGTTTCCGCCTAACGCTACATGTGAGCTCTGTCTGATGGCGTTCTAAGGTCGCTAATAACTTCGGAACGAGAAGAGATACAATGTTCTGGTTTGAAGCAGCGTAACAGTCGTGTCACAATCTATAAGTACACACCTAAAAAACAATCACTTTTGAAAGTCAGTTTCCGCCTAACGCTACATGTGAGCTCTGTCTGATGGCGTTCTAAGGTCGCTAATAACTTCGGAACGAGAAGAGATACAATGTTCTGGTTTGAAGCAGCGTAACAGTCGTGTCACAATCTATAAGTACACACCTAAAAAACAATCACTTTTGAAAGTCAGTTTCCGCCTAACGCTACATGTGAGCTCTGTCTGATGGCGTTCTAAGGTCGCTAATAACTTCGGAACGAGAAGAGATACAATGTTCTGGTTTGAAGCAGCGTAACAGTCGTGTCACAATCTATAAGTACACACCTAAAAAACAATCACTTTTGAAAGTCAGTTTCCGCCTAACGCTACATGTGAGCTCTGTCTGATGGCGTTCTAAGGTCGCTAATAACTTCGGAACGAGAAGAGATACAATGTTCTGGTTTGAAGCAGCGTAACAGTCGTGTCACAATCTATAAGTACACACCTAAAAAACAATCACTTTTGAAAGTCAGTTTCCGCCTGACGCTACATGTGAGCTCTGTCTGATGGCGTTCTAAGGTCGCTAATAACTTCGGAACGAGAAGAGATACAATGTTCTGGTTTGAAGCAGCGTAACAGTCGTGTCACAATCTATAAGTACACACCTAAAAAACAATCACTTTTGAAAGTCAGTTTCCGCCTGACGCTACATGTGAGCTCTGTCTGATGGCGTTCTAAGGTCGCTAATAACTTCGGAACGAGAAGAGATACAATGTTCTGGTTTGAAGCAGCGTAACAGTCGTGTCACAATCTATAAGTACACACCTAAAAAACAATCACTTTTGAAAGTCAGTTTCCGCCTAACGCTACATGTGAGCTCTGTCTGATGGCGTTCTAAGGTCGCTAATAACTTCGGAACGAGAAGAGATACAATGTTCTGGTTTGAAGCAGCGTAACAGTCGTGTCACAATCTATAAGTACACACCTAAAAAACAATCACTTTTGAAAGTCAGTTTCCGCCTAACGCTACATGTGAGCTCTGTCTGATGGCGTTCTAAGGTCGCTAATAACTTCGGAACGAGAAGAGATACAATGTTCTGGTTTGAAGCAGCGTAACAGTCGTGTCACAATCTATAAGTACACACCTAAAAAACAATCACTTTTGAAAGTCAGTTTCCGCCTAACGCTACATGTGAGCTCTGTCTGATGGCGTTCTAAGGTCGCTAATAACTTCGGAACGAGAAGAGATACAATGTTCTGGTTTGAAGCAGCGTAACAGTCGTGTCACAATCTATAAGTACACACCTAAAAAACAATCACTTTTGAAAGTCAGTTTCCGCCTAACGCTACATGTGAGCTCTGTCTGATGGCGTTCTAAGGTCGCTAATAACTTCGGAACGAGAAGAGATACAATGTTCTGGTTTGAAGCAGCGTAACAGTCGTGTCACAATCTATAAGTACACACCTAAAAAACAATCACTTTTGAAAGTCAGTTTCCGCCTAACGCTACATGTGAGCTCTGTCTGATGGCGTTCTAAGGTCGCTAATAACTTCGGAACGAGAAGAGATACAATGTTCTGGTTTGAAGCAGCGTAACAGTCGTGTCACAATCTATAAGTACACACCTAAAAAACAATCACTTTTGAAAGTCAGTTTCCGCCTAACGCTACATGTGAGCTCTGTCTGATGGCGTTCTAAGGTCGCTAATAACTTCGGAACGAGAAGAGATACAATGTTCTGGTTTGAAGCAGCGTAACAGTCGTGTCACAATCTATAAGTACACACCTAAAAAACAATCACTTTTGAAAGTCAGTTTCCGCCTAACGCTACATGTGAGCTCTGTCTGATGGCGTTCTAAGGTCGCTAATAACTTCGGAACGAGAAGAGATACAATGTTCTGGTTTGAAGCAGCGTAACAGTCGTGTCACAATCTATAAGTACACACCTAAAAAACAATCACTTTTGAAAGTCAGTTTCCGCCTAACGCTACATGTGAGCTCTGTCTGATGGCGTTCTAAGGTCGCTAATAACTTCGGAACGAGAAGAGATACAATGTTCTGGTTTGAAGCAGCGTAACAGTCGTGTCACAATCTATAAGTACACACCTAAAAAACAATCACTTTTGAAAGTCAGTTTCCGCCTAACGCTACATGTGAGCTCTGTCTGATGGCGTTCTAAGGTCGCTAATAACTTCGGAACGAGAAGAGATACAATGTTCTGGTTTGAAGCAGCGTAACAGTCGTGTCACAATCTATAAGTACACACCTAAAAAACAATCACTTTTGAAAGTCAGTTTCCGCCTGACGCTACATGTGAGCTCTGTCTGATGGCGTTCTAAGGTCGCTAATAACTTCGGAACGAGAAGAGATACAATGTTCTGGTTTGAAGCAGCGTAACAGTCGTGTCACAATCTATAAGTACACACCTAAAAAACAATCACTTTTGAAAGTCAGTTTCCGCCTAACGCTACATGTGAGCTCTGTCTGATGGCGTTCTAAGGTCGCTAATAACTTCGGAAGAGAAGAGATACAATGTTCTGGTTTGAAGCAGCGTAACAGTTGTGTCACAATCTATAAGTACACACCTAAAAAACAATCACTTTTGAAAGTCAGTTTCCGCCTAACGCTACATGTGAGCTCTGTCTGATGGCGTTCTAAGGTCGCTAATAACTTCGGAACGAGAAGAGATACAATGTTCTGGTTTGAAGCAGCGTAACAGTCGTGTCACAATCTATAAGTACACACCTAAAAAACAATCACTTTTGAAAGTCAGTTTCCGCCTAACGCTACATGTGAGCTCTGTCTGATGGCGTTCTAAGGTCGCTAATAACTTCGGAACGAGAAGAGATACAATGTTCTGGTTTGAAGCAGCGTAACAGTCGTGTCACAATCTATAAGTACACACCTAAAAAACAATCACTTTTGAAAGTCAGTTTCCGCCTAACGCTACATGTGAGCTCTGTCTGATGGCGTTCTAAGGTCGCTAATAACTTCGGAACGAGAAGAGATACAATGTTCTGGTTTGAAGCAGCGTAACAGTCGTGTCACAATCTATAAGTACACACCTAAAAAACAATCACTTTTGAAAGTCAGTTTCCGCCTAACGCTACATGTGAGCTCTGTCTGATGGCGTTCTAAGGTCGCTAATAACTTCGGAACGAGAAGAGATACAATGTTCTGGTTTGAAGCAGCGTAACAGTCGTGTCACAATCTATAAGTACACACCTAAAAAACAATCACTTTTGAAAGTCAGTTTCCGCCTAACGCTACATGTGAGCTCTGTCTGATGGCGTTCTAAGGTCGCTAATAACTTCGGAACGAGAAGAGATACAATGTTCTGGTTTGAAGCAGCGTAACAGTCGTGTCACAATCTATAAGTACACACCTAAAAAACAATCACTTTTGAAAGTCAGTTTCCGCCTAACGCTACATGTGAGCTCTGTCTGATGGCGTTCTAAGGTCGCTAATAACTTCGGAACGAGAAGAGATACAATGTTCTGGTTTGAAGCAGCGTAACAGTCGTGTCACAATCTATAAGTACACACCTAAAAAACAATCACTTTTGAAAGTCAGTTTCCGCCTAACGCTACATGTGAGCTCTGTCTGATGGCGTTCTAAGGTCGCTAATAACTTCGGAACGAGAAGAGATACAATGTTCTGGTTTGAAGCAGCGTAACAGTCGTGTCACAATCTATAAGTACACACCTAAAAAACAATCACTTTTGAAAGTCAGTTTCCGCCTAACGCTACATGTGAGCTCTGTCTGATGGCGTTCTAAGGTCGCTAATAACTTCGGAACGAGAAGAGATACAATGTTCTGGTTTGAAGCAGCGTAACAGTCGTGTCACAATCTATAAGTACACACCTAAAAAACAATCACTTTTGAAAGTCAGTTTCCGCCTAACGCTACATGTGAGCTCTGTCTGATGGCGTTCTAAGGTCGCTAATAACTTCGGAACGAGAAGAGATACAATGTTCTGGTTTGAAGCAGCGTAACAGTCGTGTCACAATCTATAAGTACACACCTAAAAAACAATCACTTTTGAAAGTCAGTTTCCGCCTAACGCTACATGTGAGCTCTGTCTGATGGCGTTCTAAGGTCGCTAATAACTTCGGAACGAGAAGAGATACAATGTTCTGGTTTGAAGCAGCGTAACAGTCGTGTCACAATCTATAAGTACACACCTAAAAAACAATCACTTTTGAAAGTCAGTTTCCGCCTAACGCTACATGTGAGCTCTGTCTGATGGCGTTCTAAGGTCGCTAATAACTTCGGAACGAGAAGAGATACAATGTTCTGGTTTGAAGCAGCGTAACAGTCGTGTCACAATCTATAAGTACACACCTAAAAAACAATCACTTTTGAAAGTCAGTTTCCGCCTAACGCTACATGTGAGCTCTGTCTGATGGCGTTCTAAGGTCGCTAATAACTTCGGAACGAGAAGAGATACAATGTTCTGGTTTGAAGCAGCGTAACAGTCGTGTGAGCTCTGCCTGATGGCGTTCTAAGGTCGCTAATAACTTCGGAACGAGAAGAGATACAATGTTCTGGTTTGAAGCAGCGTAACAGTCGTGTCACAATCTATAAGTACACACCTAAAAAACAATCACTTTTGAAAGTCAGTTTCCGCCTAACGCTACATGTGAGCTCTGTCTGATGGCGTTCTAAGGTCGCTAATAACTTCGGAACGAGAAGAGATACAATGTTCTGGTTTGAAGCAGCGTAACAGTCGTGTCACAATCTATAAGTACACACCTAAAAAACAATCACTTTTGAAAGTCAGTTTCCGCCTAACGCTACATGTGAGCTCTGTCTGATGGCGTTCTAAGGTCGCTAATAACTTCGGAACGAGAAGAGATACAATGTTCTGGTTTGAAGCAGCGTAACAGTCGTGTCACAATCTATAAGTACACACCTAAAAAACAATCACTTTTGAAAGTCAGTTTCCGCCTAACGCTACATGTGAGCTCTGTCTGATGGCGTTCTAAGGTCGCTAATAACTTCGGAACGAGAAGAGATACAATGTTCTGGTTTGAAGCAGCGTAACAGTCGTGTCACAATCTATAAGTACACACCTAAAAAACAATCACTTTTGAAAGTCAGTTTCCGCCTAACGCTACATGTGAGCTCTGTCTGATGGCGTTCTAAGGTCGCTAATAACTTCGGAACGAGAAGAGATACAATGTTCTGGTTTGAAGCAGCGTAACAGTCGTGTCACAATCTATAAGTACACACCTAAAAAACAATCACTTTTGAAAGTCAGTTTCCGCCTAACGCTACATGTGAGCTCTGTCTGATGGCGTTCTAAGGTCGCTAATAACTTCGGAACGAGAAGAGATACAATGTTCTGGTTTGAAGCAGCGTAACAGTCGTGTCACAATCTATAAGTACACACCTAAAAAACAATCACTTTTGAAAGTCAGTTTCCGCCTAACGCTACATGTGAGCTCTGTCTGATGGCGTTCTAAGGTCGCTAATAACTTCGGAACGAGAAGAGATACAATGTTCTGGTTTGAAGCAGCGTAACAGTCGTGTCACAATCTATAAGTACACACCTAAAAAACAATCACTTTTGAAAGTCAGTTTCCGCCTGACGCTACATGTGAGCTCTGTCTGATGGCGTTCTAAGGTCGCTAATAACTTCGGAACGAGAAGAGATACAATGTTCTGGTTTGAAGCAGCGTAACAGTCGTGTCACAATCTATAAGTACACACCTAAAAAACAATCACTTTTGAAAGTCAGTTTCCGCCTAACGCTACATGTGAGCTCTGTCTGATGGCGTTCTAAGGTCGCTAATAACTTCGGAACGAGAAGAGATACAATGTTCTGGTTTGAAGCAGCGTAACAGTCGTGTCACAATCTATAAGTACACACCTAAAAAACAATCACTTTTGAAAGTCAGTTTCCGCCTAACGCTACATGTGAGCTCTGTCTGATGGCGTTCTAAGGTCGCTAATAACTTCGGAACGAGAAGAGATACAATGTTCTGGTTTGAAGCAGCGTAACAGTCGTGTCACAATCTATAAGTACACACCTAAAAAACAATCACTTTTGAAAGTCAGTTTCCGCCTAACGCTACATGTGAGCTCTGTCTGATGGCGTTCTAAGGTCGCTAATAACTTCGGAACGAGAAGAGATACAATGTTCTGGTTTGAAGCAGCGTAACAGTCGTGTCACAATCTATAAGTACACACCTAAAAAACAATCACTTTTGAAAGTCAGTTTCCGCCTAACGCTACATGTGAGCTCTGTCTGATGGCGTTCTAAGGTCGCTAATAACTTCGGAACGAGAAGAGATACAATGTTCTGGTTTGAAGCAGCGTAACAGTCGTGTCACAATCTATAAGTACACACCTAAAAAACAATCACTTTTGAAAGTCAGTTTCCGCCTAACGCTACATGTGAGCTCTGTCTGATGGCGTTCTAAGGTCGCTAATAACTTCGGAACGAGAAGAGATACAATGTTCTGGTTTGAAGCAGCGTAACAGTCGTGTCACAATCTATAAGTACACACCTAAAAAACAATCACTTTTGAAAGTCAGTTTCCGCCTAACGCTACATGTGAGCTCTGTCTGATGGCGTTCTAAGGTCGCTAATAACTTCGGAACGAGAAGAGATACAATGTTCTGGTTTGAAGCAGCGTAACAGTCGTGTCACAATCTATAAGTACACACCTAAAAAACAATCACTTTTGAAAGTCAGTTTCCGCCTAACGCTACATGTGAGCTCTGTCTGATGGCGTTCTAAGGTCGCTAATAACTTCGGAACGAGAAGAGATACAATGTTCTGGTTTGAAGCAGCGTAACAGTCGTGTCACAATCTATAAGTACACACCTAAAAAACAATCACTTTTGAAAGTCAGTTTCCGCCTAACGCTACATGTGAGCTCTGTCTGATGGCGTTCTAAGGTCGCTAATAACTTCGGAACGAGAAGAGATACAATGTTCTGGTTTGAAGCAGCGTAACAGTCGTGTCACAATCTATAAGTACACACCTAAAAAACAATCACTTTTGAAAGTCAGTTTCCGCCTAACGCTACATGTGAGCTCTGTCTGATGGCGTTCTAAGGTCGCTAATAACTTCGGAACGAGAAGAGATACAATGTTCTGGTTTGAAGCAGCGTAACAGTCGTGTCACAATCTATAAGTACACACCTAAAAAACAATCACTTTTGAAAGTCAGTTTCCGCCTAACGCTACATGTGAGCTCTGTCTGATGGCGTTCTAAGGTCGCTAATAACTTCGGAACGAGAAGAGATACAATGTTCTGGTTTGAAGCAGCGTAACAGTCGTGTCACAATCTATAAGTACACACCTAAAAAACAATCACTTTTGAAAGTCAGTTTCCGCCTAACGCTACATGTGAGCTCTGTCTGATGGCGTTCTAAGGTCGCTAATAACTTCGGAACGAGAAGAGATACAATGTTCTGGTTTGAAGCAGCGTAACAGTCGTGTCACAATCTATAAGTACACACCTAAAAAACAATCACTTTTGAAAGTCAGTTTCCGCCTAACGCTACATGTGAGCTCTGTCTGATGGCGTTCTAAGGTCGCTAATAACTTCGGAACGAGAAGAGATACAATGTTCTGGTTTGAAGCAGCGTAACAGTCGTGTCACAATCTATAAGTACACACCTAAAAAACAATCACTTTTGAAAGTCAGTTTCCGCCTGACGCTACATGTGAGCTCTGTCTGATGGCGTTCTAAGGTCGCTAATAACTTCGGAACGAGAAGAGATACAATGTTCTGGTTTGAAGCAGCGTAACAGTCGTGTCACAATCTATAAGTACACACCTAAAAAACAATCACTTTTGAAAGTCAGTTTCCGCCTAACGCTACATGTGAGCTCTGTCTGATGGCGTTCTAAGGTCGCTAATAACTTCGGAACGAGAAGAGATACAATGTTCTGGTTTGAAGCAGCGTAACAGTCGTGTCACAATCTATAAGTACACACCTAAAAAACAATCACTTTTGAAAGTCAGTTTCCGCCTAACGCTACATGTGAGCTCTGTCTGATGGCGTTCTAAGGTCGCTAATAACTTCGGAACGAGAAGAGATACAATGTTCTGGTTTGAAGCAGCGTAACAGTCGTGTCACAATCTATAAGTACACACCTAAAAAACAATCACTTTTGAAAGTCAGTTTCCGCCTAACGCTACATGTGAGCTCTGTCTGATGGCGTTCTAAGGTCGCTAATAACTTCGGAACGAGAAGAGATACAATGTTCTGGTTTGAAGCAGCGTAACAGTCGTGTCACAATCTATAAGTACACACCTAAAAAACAATCACTTTTGAAAGTCAGTTTCCGCCTAACGCTACATGTGAGCTCTGTCTGATGGCGTTCTAAGGTCGCTAATAACTTCGGAACGAGAAGAGATACAATGTTCTGGTTTGAAGCAGCGTAACAGTCGTGTCACAATCTATAAGTACACACCTAAAAAACAATCACTTTTGAAAGTCAGTTTCCGCCTAACGCTACATGTGAGCTCTGTCTGATGGCGTTCTAAGGTCGCTAATAACTTCGGAACGAGAAGAGATACAATGTTCTGGTTTGAAGCAGCGTAACAGTCGTGTCACAATCTATAAGTACACACCTAAAAAACAATCACTTTTGAAAGTCAGTTTCCGCCTAACGCTACATGTGAGCTCTGTCTGATGGCGTTCTAAGGTCGCTAATAACTTCGGAACGAGAAGAGATACAATGTTCTGGTTTGAAGCAGCGTAACAGTCGTGTCACAATCTATAAGTACACACCTAAAAAACAATCACTTTTGAAAGTCAGTTTCCGCCTAACGCTACATGTGAGCTCTGTCTGATGGCGTTCTAAGGTCGCTAATAACTTCGGAACGAGAAGAGATACAATGTTCTGGTTTGAAGCAGCGTAACAGTCGTGTCACAATCTATAAGTACACACCTAAAAACAATCACTTTTGAAAGTCAGTTTCTTCCTAACGCTACATGTGAGCTCTGTCTGATGGCGTTCTAAGGTCGCTAATAACTTCGGAACGAGAAGAGATACAATGTTCTGGTTTGAAGCAGCGTAACAGTCGTGTCACAATCTATAAGTACACACCTAAAAAACAATCACTTTTGAAAGTCAGTTTCCGCCTAACGCTACATGTGAGCTCTGTCTGATGGCGTTCTAAGGTCGCTAATAACTTCGGAACGAGAAGAGATACAATGTTCTGGTTTGAAGCAGCGTAACAGTCGTGTCACAATCTATAAGTACACACCTAAAAAACAATCACTTTTGAAAGTCAGTTTCCGCCTAACGCTACATGTGAGCTCTGTCTGATGGCGTTCTAAGGTCGCTAATAACTTCGGAACGAGAAGAGATACAATGTTCTGGTTTGAAGCAGCGTAACAGTCGTGTCACAATCTATAAGTACACACCTAAAAAACAATCACTTTTGAAAGTCAGTTTCCGCCTAACGCTACATGTGAGCTCTGTCTGATGGCGTTCTAAGGTCGCTAATAACTTCGGAACGAGAAGAGATACAATGTTCTGGTTTGAAGCAGCGTAACAGTCGTGTCACAATCTATAAGTACACACCTAAAAACAATCACTT